>JZKD02S1676473.1:375398-387397 GCA_000966675.3 Picea glauca | reverse complement strand
CATTGCACGTTTGAATCGTCCTCTTACCTCTTTAATGGGATGGCCTCCTTTGTTGGAGGAATTATTGTACATGTGGCACATCTTCATTGTATTTTATGTATTTCTTGACTTGGTCTGCATTAGTTAGTTGGAAGACAAGTCAATTATTAGATCTCCTAGGCCAGATATAAGATTGTATGAGAAATATGATGAAGCCTCCTTTATAAATAGAGTCTCCTCTCATTCCAATTTGTTGTTATTGTTGGCTACTTCTTTAAGAATACAATTTTGTTGAATATATAGCTATTGAGGTGTTGGTGTCAATTCTTGGAGCTCTTCTCTCCTAATTTATTTTGGTGCAATAAATATTTGTTATGTTTGCTCAAGACTACTACAAGATTTCAAAATCAATCCATTTGAAGAGTAAGACTACCACTTCATAAGACAATAAGAAAATAAACCTTTTGTAAAATAAGCTATCTGATTATGAATTTGCAGCAATGCATCAATTTATAATAGTAATTAATATCTTATAACAGCCACAATATTCAAGCCTTGAAATTGCTTGAAAAACACAATAAAAAGTGACATTAACTAAGCAAATTGATAGTAAATTGTCACAAGCAAAATTGGCAATGATAGACTAGATTTTATTGTCACTTTTTCATAGATTTTGTTTCAGTTAGATGGATGTAGCTATATTTTGAAACAACAGCAAGTTTAAGTAGTCAAAAGTGCAAGAAAACCACACACAAAACTAGCACTTACCTAGTAGATTCACTAGAAATTGTCACAATTGGATTTTGATTGGCTCTAGTGTGAGTTATGTAGGTAAATATGCCAAATTAATGTATGTTTAGATGGTTGTAGCAATGTTTTTCTACAGCAGAAACTTAGCCTAGGAATTATTCTAATTTAGGGTTAGAAATATTTAGTAAAGAGTTCAAGAATAAGAGTGTAAGTGTGTGTTTTCTCAATCACCACTTGTAAGAGGTAGTCTAGAGCCTTTCTAGGGTTAATCGAGTCACTAATGCAAGTAGAAAAATCTTAAAGGAAATGTAGAAAATGATAATAATATGTTAAGGGAGGGAGAGGAAAAAATAGGTGTTGGTATCCCAAGGCCTTAAAAACCCTTTTCCAAGAGAAAATTGCTTGAAATTAACAAGGGTTAGGCCCTAGCGATTTTCTCTTTCCTTGAACAAAATGTAATAAATTATGCAATTACAAAAGCAAGTAAGGTTACTAGAGTGATACAATGGCAGGGCACTAGTATTTACTTCAAATTAGGTTTCTTTCAAGAGATTCTAACATATGGAAGATTATAGGGAGAAAGATTATAACACATGTCATTCCCCTAGGGTTTCAAGCTAGCAATTTCATAATATTAGACATGAAACAAGTAAAAAATAATCATAGCATTCATTTACAATAAAGAAATTCATAATCTATACCTACTTCACCAAGAATAATCTATCAAATCACCCTAGTTGAAGATCGTCCACAAGAAAATAGCCAAAAAGCACCAAACTTTTCCTCCTTCAAGAAGTGTGCATCACTAGTTTCAGCCAATAACCCTTAAAGAGGGCCGAATTTCAGACCTCACACTTGTGTGAGTGAAAGATGATAAAAAATATAAGAGATTTTCCCCCTATTTATACAATACAAGTGACCTTTAATTACATTTTAGGTCAAAAAAGGATGACATGGCCAGTTTACATCAAAATTCCAGTTTTACATAAAATTAACAATTAAAACCCTAATTTTATCTTTTAGGGATGACCTCATGCCCCTCCTAGGGTGACGTTGAGCCCCCTCTTGGAATGTTAGACCTCCAAAGTGAAACGTTGGGGCTCAAAACCCCTAATAAACTGCCACACGTACCAACCAAAACATCCTCATGCCAAAAACCCCAACTAGATGACATCAAGGCTCAAAATGATGATGTCATGGGCCTTCAAGAGCCAATGTCATGGTGGTAGGGCAAGACCCCCCTAGATCCAGGCCTGCCAAAGTGCCTCTAGTGGAACTTCCTCCCTTTTCTCTGGTGCAAGCCTCTGGTATCCCTTTTCTCCTGGTTGGGGTCTCAACATCCATCTGGTGGGATTTTATCCCCATGGAGGTCCGAGCTAACCATTTCCCCATATGTACCTATCCATCGGGCATGGTCCTGCAGCAACAAAAATTACACCCTCCATTGGCTCATAACTCACAGGGATCATAGCAATGTCAATCACATCTAATAATCAAGTTATCCAAACATGTGCTTCAAACCCCCCTTTACCCAGACAAATGGTCAAAGACGTTATGTTATTTAACAAACCAAGTTTGGAGAGGGTCTCAGGATGTCCTATTGGGATAATCCTCCTCAAGAAGCACCTTGTTTTCTCTTAAAGATGATGAGGCCATTAAATATTTTTTTGCATTTCCTCAAGAAGAAAACAATGGTGAAGAATCTTTCCATGCTTTCGTTGAAAATAAATAGACATCTCATGATTCCTTTGAAGGTCAAATAATTGAAGAGAGATTTGATAGACACCTTGACGATGAGACCATCCAAGCATCCATTCCCTCTCCTATGCATAAAAGGAAGGGTTTGATATGGTGTACTCATTTCCAAGATTTTGAGTTTTATGATACATCCTTTACTAATTTGGAAGAGGAAAATTTAATGGACAAACCCTTATTTGATAACCAACATGACACCAAAGAGATTGAGAATATTTATTCCCTTCTCCATATTGAAAAACATAAATGGGATATAGCTTGTTTTTAATTTGATAGAGATGTTATGTATGACATAGATCATAATGGTTCTAAAGATACTATTGTGGATGTTTGGTATTGTGTACAACGAAACACAATTAGGAAATGTGGAACCTACTACATGATGCAGAGAAACAATGTCATCCTACTAATAAGCCTGATTTACAAGAACACAAAGGGGCTTTTATGGTCAAATCACACCAGAAATTTTCCAGCCATTGATGTACCCAACTCATGATTTTATTATGAATAAAAACCCATCTAGTAATAGTGTTTTTGATGCTGCAATATTTGGTACACAACAACATGTTCAATCCTTGATTATTGCATGAGTTTTCATCCTCACATACAAGGGAGACCAACCATAAGTCATGGATTTACATATTTTTTCAAATATGATTGGTTCTCTCATGCTTCATTTACATATATGATTAATAGTAGCAATGAGGGGAAACAATATTTTTGTAGGTTTCTATTGGATCCACCCTCAAATCCCTTCTTTCTTGATAGTTTGATTAGTAACAATGATAATTTTCCCATATATAAACATAAATTTAAAGTTGAGATCGACAGGATGCTCGAAGTCGGCATCATCGAACCAGTTGAGGAATAAGAATGGATAAGACCGATAGTAGTACAGAACAAAAAACAAGGAAGAGCAACAAGATATGCATCAACTTGAGGAAGTTGAATGATGCATGTCTACACGACCCATTCCCTACACCGTTCACGAATGAAGTGTTAGATAATGTGGGGGGACACGAAGCTTATTCATTCATTGATGAATTCTCAGGCTACCATCAAATTAAGATAGCACAAGAGGACAGACACAATACCACGTTTGCGATGGAATGGAGATATTATCAATACACAATCATGCCATTTGGACAGAAGAATGCACCCACAATATTCTCCAGAGTGGTCATCGCAGCATTTAAGGAATTCATCCATCAATTTCTCGAATTATACCTGGATGACTAGACAGTTTACAGTCTGTTGAAAAACCATGTGGAAGTGCTACGACTGATGTTAGAGAGATGTAGACAATGCCATATATCACTGAACATCAAGAAATTCATATTTGGAACACCATTTGGGATACTATTGTGCCATATAGTATGCAAACAAGGCTTGTTAGTGGATCCAGCCAAGATCGTCGTCATTGTTAACTTACCTGCACCAAAAATAGTCCGTCGGCTAAGAGAAACGTTAGGGCACACAGGATACTATAGGAAATTCATTAAAGGATATGTGCAGATCACAACCCCAATGGAAACATTGTTAAGGAAGGATAAAAAGTATCAATGGAACAATGAATGTCAACACGGTTTGGATACGCTGAAGGAAAATATGGTTACCGCAACAATATTAGTATTTCCAGACTAGGAAAAGACATTCCATGTGCATTTAGATGCATCAGCGATAGCATTGGGAGTTATATTAGCACAACCAAGAGCAAGAGACTTGGATCATACGATAGCATTCACAAGAAGAAAGTTATCATACTCGGAACATAATTATAACCCGACAGAAAGAGAAGGCCTAGATATGGTCTATGCACTATAGAAGTTCAGACATTACCTATTGGGAAAACACTATAAGATTTTTACAGATCACTCAGCCCTGAAATACCTAGTCAACAAGCTAGTGTTGGGGGGGAGAATCTATCGATGGTTATTGCTATTTCAAGAATTTGGTTTTGAAGTAATAGTTAAAACAGGGAAACTGAATGCAAGACTTGACCACCTATCTAGGGGAACAAATGGAGAAGAACCTACGAATTTAGAAGACAAATTTCTGGATGCACAGTTATTCTCAGTACAGATTGTTGATGACTACTTCGCTGAGATCATCCAGTACTTGAGCAAAGGTATTGTGCCGCAAGAATATAAGACCGCGCAGAATAAGAACCTTGTAGTATGTGCAACCGACTATCAATTTATCGTAGGACACCTATACAATATGGGTGAAGACAACATCTCGTGAAGGTACGTATTAGAGAACGAATGACCAAGAATTTTAGCATAAGCCCATGTGAGAATTGCAGGAGGGAATTATGCAGGAAAAGATACCGCGCAGAAGGTATTGTCAGAGATGTGATGTTTGTCTAAGGGTAGGAAAACCCAGCAAAAGGGATGATATGCCACTACGACCACAAGTAACATTACAGGCATTTGATAAATTGGCAATCGAATTTGTGGGACCAATTAACCCACTAGCCAAAAGAACAGGGTAAAGATACATTATCACCACGACGGAATACCTAACAAGATGGGTGGAAGTCGCACCAGTAAAATATTACAGCGCAGAGACAATTGCACACTTCTTGTTTGAACAATTCATCACTCGATTTGGGTGCCCAAGAGTTTTGATGAGCGACCAAGGCACACACTTCATAAACAACACCGTCCGCGTGCTGACTGAAGAGTTTGAAGTTCATCACCAGAAGAGCACACCATACCACCCACAGGCAAATGGCACAATAGAAGCCTTCAACAAAATTCTAGAGAACACACTGACAAAGATCTGTAACATCAACAGAGACGATTGGGACCTCAAAGTACCAACAGTATTATGGGCGTATAGGACCACATGCAAAACGTTGACAGGGCACACACCATTCAAGCTCATCTATGGCCAAGAACCAGTAGTTCCATTAGAATTTTTAGTACCCGGGTTACGCATAGAAGCTATCACACAAATGATAGAATGAGGTGCAGTACAAGAAAGACTGAATCATTTATTGTCAATGGAGGAAGACCAAATCCTGGAAGGATTCCATCAACAAGTGAAGAAAGCAAGAAACAAATATTGGCATGATCGACACATCAAGAAGAAAACGTTTAAGGATATCTAGTATTGCTCTACGACGGCAAGTCATTTCAACACCTGAGGAAGATTAGAATGCATTAGTTAGGACCATACGAGGTAAAATATGTCACAGACGGAGGAGTTGTACATTTAAGAGATTTAGCAGGCGTAGACCTCAGAGGAATGATCAACGAGAGCCGACTGAAGTTGTACAAGGACAGTCGACCACCCACCGCGCAGTAAAAAAAAAATGCAACAAGGCTAAAAAGTGTGCAGCACGCCAGAGATAGAAAGGCCACCGGATGTTTGAAACACAAATTTGGCAAAGGCACGAAAAACGGTTACATATAGAGGGAAAATGAGTGGGAAACGGAAAGTCAGAAAAAGCAGTATGACAGGAAAGAACTAAGAAGAATTAAAGCAAGACAAGGACCGATGGGACATCACATTAAACACGCCAACGAGATATGGAAAAGAAAACGTAATGGAAAGTACGAAACCGCCGCAAATGCTTTGAAGCCACAATTATGATGCATTAAACACATAATGGAGGAAGCTTCCTCGACAAGCTTTGTGACTAGCCCATACAACACGCAAGCATGGGAGCGACTGGTCTATTCGTGAAAAGAAAACAAAGAAAGAGTAATAGTAGCTGGAAATACCAGAGCGAGACCACAGAACTCCCAGAAGTTATTTGAAATAAGAAAACGTTCGAAAGTCACCACTATGGCACCACCAAAGCTAGCAGAAGCAAGCCAGACAGCCAGACAGACCAGGGTTCAAACCAGGTCATGGGAACAGTTGACCAAGAATGAGCAGCAGCAGCCTGAGATGGTCGACATCGACGAAATCCCATCCCTAGAGAGGACATCGATGAACTCTACACCAATACTGGAATAAATTCAGCAGTCACAAGCAAAGGCCATGAAATTGGATATGCCAGCAACGACGCAAGCGCCTCCGAACGAGGAAGTGGAAACCCAACAGGAAGTGCAGCCAAAAAGCACTGAAGTAGCCTTGGAGGTTAACGAAATGACACAAAATCTGGAAGCACCAGCGCAACTAGACGAGTCCCAAATGACCATATCAGGTCAACCAGTAGAGGAGACCGCTGTGAATTCCTTGGCTTGCCCAGAATGGTTGATGGGGGAACAACCGAAAGTTGCTGGAACTTCAAACCAGCCACCGCAGCAGGAAGATAGAGTTCAGATACCGAGCTCACCCCGTAAGAAACCTGCAACAGAAATTGTTCTACCACACATACCAGCTAGAGTACAGGTATAATCGGAGCTACTAGGTCATGTCGGGAAGCTTAAGTATTCCAACCATAACATATCTGACGAAACCAAGTTCCTGTAACTTGCAAAGAGGGTCTTTATGCAGACCATAACCATAAACCAACTTGGAGAAATGATTAGCCAGCCACACTAGTGGGCAGCTGGGTTGGACAGAACAAGAATCTCAGGTTTGTGTAAGCTACCACATTTTGACAGAGGCCAGTATGCGACAGCATGCACCAAGTAGTTGTTAGCAGTCACACATGGAGGGGACATATGGCTAGACAAACCCATCCCCATAACTGTTGAGCTTATCGTGCAAATCACAGGGTTACCAACCCAAGGTATGGATCCCCCGTTGATTCTGGACGACAAATCCAAGGAAAAAGCGTTGGCAGAATAAATGAAGAAGAAATATGGCACCACCAAGGGAACGAGAGGCATCATAATCAAATGCATCAACAACGTAGCTACACAATTGGGCACAAAGATCTTAGCTTGCAAATTGCTCAAAAAATGTCGCAAAGAGGAACTACCAGTAGGAGTCATTGTAGTTGCAACTCAGTGCGCAGAAGGCACCTCTATGAGCTAGGTGCCATATCTATTAAACTTATTTCAAGAGTACTACAAGGATGTGCAGGACCTAGTCACAGAGTTTCATAACTCGTGGCTGATTAACCTAATATCCTTCATGGGATGGCGAGAACCAGGGTATGTGATCTTTACCAAACCACATCCAGCGGGAGTGAGATACCTCTTACTGAGATCTGGGCCACAGGCCAAGCATAAGAGGGAGAACAGAATCATATTCGAAGCATACCTATGGGATATACAGGAATCTATCAGTCAATCATGGAGAATAACACCAAAGGTTATCGCACGATATGCGGGCATCGCCAATTTCTGAGCTATAAGACAGACAATGTGGATACAACCAAGGTAGGATCCAGATAAACAGTGGCTACAGATGATCTCCTGCATCACAGAGGGTGATATCAACATGGTCATCAGTGAATGGCCCGACAAATGGAGGATCCCAACCATTACTCGGGAAGTACCAGAAACAACAACAGAAGGAGAGGTAGACCATGCGGAAACACAGCCTCCGGAAATCCAAGTTCCCAAGAAACCATGAACGGGCCAGGGCAAGCCGAATCAGGCAGACAAAGGGTCCAAGCATATAGGGACCTAAAAGGGGAAGAAAGAGACTACACAGCCGACCAATGGACAGCCGAAACAAGATAAGGGAGCGCAAGAGACCACCCCAAACCCCATCACATAGGAACCAGGGGGAAATAAGAGACCAACCACGCAGGAAGGAGGCGTGCACAAGAAATCAAAGGCGCAACAAGCATCACCAGACTATACGATCACGGAGGAAGATGGGGAAACGATCGCCATAATGGTCCAGGATTTCTTAGTAGACGATTTCGATCACGCAGCGCATCACAGGGATAAACTGCAAAAAGAGCTGGCAGAAATGGGACAGTTTCTTAAGAAATTTGGGGAAGCATAGACAACAAGAAGCAGCAGAGGCATAGAACCACCGATAATACAGACCAGAGAAATAGTGGATATAGAAGAACAAGACCCAGTCCACTCCATGCCACATGCAAATGCTACGATTTACATCAAACCTAGCATGTTGCACATGGATGATCGTGGGGGAGACACCCCTGAATGATTTGCACCACATCAAATTGGTCTTGACAGGGATTCCATCAAAGGAACTACACAAATTTCAAGTTAGCTTTGACCACGAGGTACAGTCTTGTGCACATAAAAACTTAGTCAAGCTACAACAAGCAATAAAGAAGCGCGAAGCGCTAGAAAAATACTGTGAGCAGGCCAAGCTCGAAACTCAGGAGGAAAAAGAACGTAGGAATGAACTGGAATGAAGAGTGGGAGTAATTTTTTAGAAACTCCCAAGAACCACGTAAGGGAATGAACTCCTAGTAGTAGGAAAGATTGACCAGATTGCACAGGCAATTGATCAATATCAGAAGGAGATCGAGAATCTCTGGGAGCATCTCACACCAACCACTCCACCGACAGTGAAGAAGCAGAGGAAGAATGAAGCAACAACACAGTTGCAGGAGATGGAACAACAAGTTAGCATAGCAGCTGAATTGCTCGATAAAGAAGCGCAACTTTGGACAAGGTTGGAGGAGGATCAACAGGTCCAACACTGGGACAAGGAAGAGGAAAGGATCAATGCAATGATCCAAGAACTCAAACATAGGCAGAAGACCATACCAATCTCAGAACGAGTCAAAGGGACACATGAGATGAAGAAGATGCAGGCAGAACTTATCACTGCGCAAACATAAAAACATGAGTGTCATGCTCAAATAGAGCCACAACAGGAATGGGTAGAATAAATACTCACACAGGCAGAAGAATCTAAAACACAGATAGCATAGACCTAGACCGAATGTGCAGGATTTTTGAGCAACGAAGCAGCAATTCAAGTAGTAGACACCATCACGTAGAAGACCATGCAGGCACTGACAAAAGCAGCAGAGCTCAAGGAAAAGTTCTAGACGATCACCAAGGAGATCGAAGAAGCTCAGAAGGATTAGGTGACTTGGGACGAGTCACATGTCAATGTTGGGGGCCTATTGGCACCAGGCCGAAGTGGAAAGAAGGATGATCATGGGAAAGAAAGCATGCAGAAATGGAAGTAACAGCTGGAAGGCAACACAGCACATGCGCATGCAAGAAATCCTATAGAAGGAAAGCGACAGCTGGAGGAAGAACAACATGCGTGCATGGGAGGAAGACCTAATGTCGGTAGGGTTAGGGTTTTGGTAATACATTGTAAATGGCTGAAGAGCCCAATATATATAAATAGAGATACACAGGTATCATGGAGTGGTTGATTTGCTTTTGTATTAGTTCAACCTTTGTAATGTTCTATCGTAGCTAGGTACGAATTGATACGTTATGTAATATGGTTATGGACTAATTTTGTAAGTTGTTGAACTAAGGGGAGGAGAAAGATCTGAGGATTAGATCGCAGGCTTTGAAGCCTGGTGCGATCTAGTTTGCCTCATACAGATCTTACCCATCAGAGGGAATTGTAAGCGTGAGGCGTTGGAGATAAAGAACTACCATAATCAAATATCCAAGAGCCAAATCTTTGTGGACGTAGCCCAGGAGGGGATGAACCACGGTAATATCTATTCAATGTGATGAATGCATGTATATATTTATTTTCTTTCAGTATGTAATTGTTATGATTAATGAATGAGTTAATACATTGTTATGGAATACGATTGTGTTGCTCGGGAAATAAACTATGAAGGGTAGATGCACACCCGTGAGTACTAGTAGATTGCAACAACGATTCCTAGTAGATGGCTCATATTAATAACCCCCTTATCGCATACTCAATCCTAGGATGTAAACACCTGAGTTTTATAGCCATCGATTTGAATCTATCTCGGGTGAGACTGCACAGTGCACTTTGTGTACTGTGTTGCTTTCTAGTTTACCAGGAGGGTTGATAGTTTTAGAGGCTTTTTTTGAAACCTGAAGACATGAACCCTGGGTCAATAACTCAGACATTAGAAGAAAGAATTTAAACCAACAGATTGTATAAAGGAAAATGATTACATTGGACCCATCTGCCTTTGGATTGAGGAAACTTGCAACAATATAGGCCAACCTTGGCATGCCTTAATTCTACTCTCATGTGATCATGTTCCTACTTCATAGTTTGGCCAAGGAATGATGGATATCCTACCATGCATCCACTTTATACTTGATGTTTCATTACTTTGGCTTGTGACCAAGAATAAAGGCAAATTTCACTGTATTGATGAAATCACCAAATAGTTGAATTGGATTTTTTTATTTTACCTAACATGTTTATTTGTTTATGGTAGATTAGGTTTGAATGAATAAGATCTCCAGCATAAGTATTATATTTGCTTGTGTATTTGATTTATTTTATTGATGTCTACATCTTCATTTAGTTTTAGAATAAATTAAGATGATACTCACATGTTATATATTTTCTCTGAGATATGGTTCTACTTACTTGTCCTTGGTTCCATTTCATTTACACATGGATTTATTTGTATCTTAGGGAAGGGGCAAGACATTGGTGTCTTCAGCCCTCCCTTGTATTTGACATCCATCTGGTGAGAATTTTTCAGGTTAACAAGAATTTTGTAGTTTCTAAAGTTCTCATGCACTCTCAAGATGACAAACATTCCCCAAGTTATAGTCATCTGTTACACCTCAGATTCAATTCAATGCACCTCATATTTTCTTGTCAGATGTGACCTATCATATGAGCATATTGTGTGTCTATCTTCATGATGTTAGAGCTCAGAGTACCATGATCATTTAGATCACCACAATGCTTTGTACTATTGTATCATCGATCAAGCAAAAGTATGACTTTCTTGTACTCATGTATTGTATTGGACCATGCTTAGACTATCTATGTAAAAAAAAATTCACCTAGTTGGTAGCTCTAGACCCTTCGTGGTTGGTCATGGCCCCTCCTCTTATCCCCCATTTCAAGATAGTCATTTCTCTTATAGATTAGTCAACTATCCCGAGGAGTTCATTTTACCCAAGTCAATCATTTATGACCTGGGTAGGTATGTGAGGATCTGTAAGCTACCATATGTAATATAATATGAAGAAACATGAATATTCAACATATATCAATAGAATAACAAAATTGAGAAGAGCAGTACCATAAATAATACCTTCATTCAAAGAAAGCAATGTTCACTTGCTTCTTCGAGGGGGCAACTTCCAACGGAGCAGACCTCTATAATAATAATTCTCAAGAAAAATATGTATCATGCCTACTACTCTTATTTATACTAATTATATCTTCTAAAGGACATTCTAGAGGAAGTGGAAGCTTCTATTAGGTCTTCTTACATTGACTTGTTCATATTTATTAAATATGCCTTATTAACTAATGTCAACCTTTATTACATGGAAAATACATTATTCTGTCTATGTGAAGGCTTAGGGAGGTTAGGTCTCTAACATGGTATTGGGATGGATCTACTAGGACACATGAACTAGAGAACCTCTAATATTTTTCACTTCACTCTATGTAAAAGTGTTGCTCATATTGTAAATATTGTCATACCTATGGGAGCACACTTATCTTATGCATAAGCATGGATCCCCTTT
>JZKD02S1676473.1:333526-348172 GCA_000966675.3 Picea glauca | reverse complement strand
AAAAACAAGGTGGCTAGCTTTCTTTAGAAAGAAGCAAGGAACCAAACCAAAAACCCACACAACAAAGGGAAACGTACCTCAAGCAAGGGGGGGTTCAAGACAAAGTCAACAAGGTAATTTCTTCTTTAATGGCAGAATGTCCACATGAGTCTCATGATATAACTTATAAGCTTTTATCATCCCAGCATAAGAGGAAAGTCGATGATGTGATCATTCCCTTCATCTTCACTGCTCCTAGGTCTCATGGACCATCCTAGGAGAGAAGAGGGTCACACATTATCTCGACTTGGTACTCAACCAAGAAATTGCCTGGTCCCAGACCAGAATACCCCAGAACACAACTAGGAGCCCTAAATCACAACTAGGATATTATCCACCAAGGTACACAACCAAGGATCAATCCAAGCACGGAGCAAGGATTCCCTGGAACACATCCAGGTGCCCTAGAACACATCTAGGGACTTATACCATCCAACTTCTTGGTCCTTGACCAAGGACCCCAGCAAGACACTAGGGGCCCTCACTAGGTTCTTTTTCCATGGCTCTAGTTGCTTGGTCCCAAACCAAGAACCCCAGGAGTGTACTGGGGGCCCTAGATCTCACCTAGGGTCTTTTCCATCCTCCTGGAGAATGTCTCTTGCAGCTGCATTAATTTTAGCAATCCCAAATCTGCACAAGATCCATTTCCAGTTTGAAAAGGTTTGAAAATGCCAAAAGATCCAGTTGGGATCCATTCCCAGCCTGCCAAAAATGTCAAACTAGCAGATCCTAAAAACTGAAGATTTTTCCAGGTCCTAACAGGCTTCCAGCTAGGTCTGTCTTTGACCTCAAGATGGCTCTAAGTTTCTGCTGTCACACACTTGTTTGTTGTTGTTTTATATCAGCAAACAGATCAGGAACTTCACTGCTGTTTTGTTACGGTTACATAGGCTTTTAGGTGCTCTAGCATGTAGTTTTAGTCACCAACAAGTTAGCACATGCATACCATAAAATATGTAACACGCCTCTAGATGTTTACTGCTGAAATAATGTTGTTCTAAACTCTAGCATACATGAAAATGAACACAGGTATTTTTGGTCAACATGACCCTAGATAAAAACCCCCCGGGGAAAACCAGTTTGGAATATAAGTCTATATATGTGGAGAATAGAAGGTGGAATACAACAAGTACATGAAACAAATGAAGCTGATACAATAGTAGCTTGTCTCAAGTTGCAACACAAGTCCAAGAATGAAAGATGCGCCCTAGCACAGTGCGCCCTCCTCACTTGTTGTCCAATCCACTGAAATGAAGTGCCCTTGCTCCCTGAAGCTATGGTGAAGAAACCCTTGCACACAAACTAGTTGTTGTGTCCTACCTCTCCATTGAATCTGTCCTCAAAGCAATCTGACTACTGCAAGACCTCCCTGCTTTAGGTGCGCCCTCCTCCTCAAGTGCACCCTCCTCCAAGCAAGAACAACAACCACAAATAAATGAGGGTCTAAGCTTCCATGAGACCTCTATGAAAGGAGGTGCCCAAGCTTCCCTCAACGATAGCCTCCATCCTCACCTCAATTCTCTCTCTCAAACTCTCCAAGTGAACATAAGTGTGAATGAGCCTCTCCTTGCCCTATGCACCCCTCTTGAACCTCCATAAGGAAACCTAAAAGATGAATAGATGAGATCATCCCATCTCATCTCTAATCAAAGGTTGAGATCATCCCATAAAAATCTCACTCACAAACCCACTTTGGGTTAAGTTCCCTAAGTTCACTTTATGTCTCATAATTCACCCACAAAGTGAATTAATAGTCATTTAGGCTAAAATGACCAAATTTCACTTTTGACTTAAATCTCCTAAGTCAAAGTGAAATTAGACATAAAGTACAAGGCACATAGTACATAGCACTTCTCACTTGTGTTTAGAAGCTCACAAACACAAGGGGACAACTTCCGAGGTACACAAATCTCAACAAAAACAACCACTTAAAAAAAGACAAAAAACATAAAATAAAAAAGGGAAAGTGTGGGGCCCTAAAACACAAACGTTTGCCTATAAAACAGAGAAATCTAAGTTTTTCATAGCAGTTTACATTATAAAACAGAGAAATCTAAGTTTTTCATAGCAGTTTACATTATAAAACAGAGAAATCTAAGTTTTTCATAGCAGTTTACATTTCTGAGTTTGTGAGAGTGATTTGCAGAAAAATATATTTGTAGACCCGAATTTTCTGTCTTTGGTTCTTCATGGTTTCTTTTTGACGAAATGTGAGTGTGTGTCATTTTTTCATACCCAGATCCTGACTTTCCTAAGACTCGTGTGGATCCATACCAGTTTTCATGGAACTTAGGTACAAACCTATGACAATTTTTCATAGTTATAAAATAGGGGTTGTAACTGGACCTTCAAAAACGAAACAGCAATAAACAACCTTTCTATGACATGCTTATAGCAAATGCTCAAAAGGGTTCTGTTGAAAAGAAGATAATGGATTGTTGTCTCACTAAAGACCCCACTCATGAATGCACCCCAGAAGCATGGTATAATCTAAACTTTAATGTGGGTGCTAAAGGCAACCCAGTTGGATCTGGAAGGGGTGGTCAATAAGGAACTCCAATGGCTGCATTGTCGTCACCTTCTTAATTGGTCTAGGAACGACAATGAATAATGTGGCAGAGTTTGTAGATTTCATGGTAAAATAGACATTGATGATTGAGGAAGACTTTGTTCATATTAAATCTTGTAACCAGTAACTGGGGAAGAGGAGATTAGAAGTTGTGGAACCTTCTGCAGGAAAGTAGGTTTCTATTGAGGAAAATCAGGTAAATTGATCTAGGAAGGACAATGAATAATGTGGCGGAGTTTGTAGATTTCATGGTAAAATAGACATTGATGATTGAGGAAGACTATCTGTTCATATTAAATCTTGTTACCAGTAACTGGGGAAAAGAAGATTAGAAGTTGCAGAACCTTCTGCAGGAAAGTAGGTTTCTATTGAGAAAAATCAGGTAGCCAGGGAACATGGGATTAAGTGCAGCTGTGGGAACAGCTGTGCAAGTTTTGAAATCGTTGTGAGGGAGTTATTGATGGTTATGGTGAAATTGAGATTTTGTTCCAAGAATTCTTGTTTATTGAAACCCTAAGAGAGGAACATAAGTGCGTCTTCCCCTCACAAGGTTTTGTTTGTCCAAAATTTGCAAATTTTCCTTGCTAGGGTTAGAACCTTAAAGCCTTAAAGTGCTAGCACTTTAGGATTTTAGCCCAAGATAATTGATATTTGACCTAGTAGAAGCTACAAGAAGGGAGAAACGATATCTAGGGCCCAAAAGTGCTTGCACCCTAGACATCCTTCTCAAAGTCTAAAGCCTAAGGCCCAAATGTGCTTTCACCTTAGGGTTTAGAGTCTAGACTCTACCTCTTGGTTTCAAGTAGGTCAACCTTCAAGCTTAGATGCATTTGAGACTCCATAGCCCTAGAAAGGCACTAATCTGGAAGCAACTCTTGTGGTGAAATTGATTGAATAAAACCTCTCTCTTAAATCTCTCAAGTACTCTACTAACTCCACGAACTCTAACCCTATCAAACTTGTAATATTTCTTGCTGCTGTTGTAAAAGGTTTGCTACAGCCATCTAAACTACACTAAATTGTTGCATACACTCATATAAAGGTGGCTTAGTTCACTAAGAAATCACCTCTAAAAATTGGATAATATTCTAGTGGTTATATGCTTACTTTTCATGGTCAATTGTGGAATTTCTAAGCAATAATTATTGCTGTTGTTACAAATCATTTACTGTTGTTATATAATTGTTTACAGCTGCAAATTTGTAACAGTCGCTGCAATTTATCTTGTTTAGTGTCTTAAGAGGTTATTTTTGCATACTTTAGCTTGGTAATTGTTGTATATACGCTGCAAATGTTGAAGTTTGAGTAGCTTCGGAAGATATTCTTATTGCATTTAATTGTATTAACCAAGTCAAAACCCTAAAGAATAATATTATGTTGTATTTGTAAAGTCAGCCCTATTGTGCCTTTGTAAAAGTCAAATGTCAATTAGAAAGTGTAAAGTGTATAGGTCGGCCTTGACATAATTAAAGGGTGACTCAACCTGTATTTATAAGAGGCTAGGCGCCTCATTTGGAGAACACACACAACACAAGTTCTCTCTCAAGGAAAAGTGAGCAAGTCTGAGGAGGAGACGCAGCTGCAGAGTAAGGGTGTTTTGGTGAAGGGTTGTGGTTATCTGTTGAAGGCTTATCTTGGTCTAGTGGTGTGCTACCCTATTCTGGTTAGGATTTCTGGTCTATCTTCTGGTTATCTTTTGTTTTTGTGAGATCTCTCTTAGAGAGACATTGTACTCGTTGACGAATCTATATTGAAGAAGCTTTGTTGGGTTTTCTCCTCCAAGAGGGTTTCCCAGGATAAATCTTGTGTATATTGTGGATGTCTTTTTTTCAGTGATCTTGATGCATGCAGTTATTATTCTAATTGTTAAAAGTTAAAGAACATTGAATACACTTAACTACTTAAGCGAAATTTTAACATGGTATCAGAGCAGGCCTGAAAGAAGCCATTTTCACAGTCTAGAGGAACTCACTCGGGAAAACAAGTTTATAGGAAGACTTTCCTAACCCTAGCGCACCTTTTCCCTGAACCAACTTTTGCAGTTTTTGTAGTTTCTGAAAATTAGGGTTTCTGAACAAAACCCTACGTGATGACGTCACCCTCTTTCTGATGGACGTTGGTCAAAGTAAAGCTATCAAGGAGTTTGCCTAAGGAGGGCGCACCTTTCCCTCGGATCAGAATTCCAAAATTCTCATTTTGAAAAATTAGGGTTTCCTCATAAACCCTAGATCAAGACATCTTGGCAGCAGCAGACTGAAGTTGGAGCAGTTCACTATGGCATAGCACACTCTCTGGTAAGTTCAAAACCTTTCTTTGAAAAGTTTTTATTTTTCTTATTATATTTTCGTCCCAGGGAAAGATGACTCCCAGCACTAAGCTTGATGAGAAGCTTGAGGTTGTTGATAACTTCTGAGCATGGAAGTATAGAGTGATGCTCACTCTAGAAGAGAATGATTTAAAAGATTTCTTCAAAGAAGAAGTTCCAGAACCAAAGGAAGATGTGGCCAAGGCAAAGTACAAGAAGAGTTTGGTCAAGGCAAAGAGAATCATTGTTGATTCTATCAAGGATCATTTGATCCCTCATGTTTCATCATTGACAACTCCCAAGCAAATGTTTGATGCCCTATCCTGATTATACAAAGGCAAGAATATCAACCAGAAGATGGCGTTGAGGACATAGCTCAAGAGTGTGAAGATGCAGAGTTCAGAAACCATTCGATCCTACTTCACAAGGATGTCGCAAATCAAAGAACAGCTTGAAGCCATTGGAGACACAATCGAAGAAGTTGAATTGGTAATGACTACATTGAATGGTCTCCCAAGATCTTGGGAATCATTCATTCAAGGAATATGTTCAAGAAGAAAGCTAACAAAGTTTAGGAGACTATGGGAGGATTGCACTCAGGAAGAAGCTAGATTGGCAGCAAGAAAAGAGAAACTAGGCGATGGGGAAAATCAAGCTCTAGCAGCTCATGCAAGAAAAGGAAAGAGAAAGAAAGAGGTTCACTCACACAAGAAGCCTCATGGGTTACAAAAGACACAAAAGTTTAAAAAGAATTACTCAAATTACATATGCTACATCTGCCAGAAGATGGGACACATTGCAATAAACTGTCCCTACTCAAAAGATCGGGTCAAAAAAGGAAAGTATAAAAGACATCATGCTCATGCCGCAAAAGATGATCAAGAGAGAGCCAAAGAAGATGATTCAAGCGAATAATATGTTTTAATATCAGCTCTTACAGGTACAGTTACTCATGGAAGTGACACATGGCTTATTGATAGTGGTGCTTCTAAGCACATGACAGGTTACAAGGATTCTTTCTCAGAATTAATTCAGAAGGATTCACCTCACAAGGTGAAGCTCGGTGATGACTATCAGTATCCCATTAAAGGAGTAGGAGAAGCCTCTTACAGATTGGATTCTGGAAAGCCTATGAAGATGAAGGACGTTTTGTATGTACCTGGTTTGAAGAAGAATCTCCTTTCTATCTCAGCTTTGGATGAGAAAGGATTCAGAGTTGCTTTCATTGATGGTGAAGTTCTCATGTGGCCAAGAGGAAAGTCTATTGATGATGTTGYGATTATTGYTGTTSAAGAAGGGGGTCTATACAAATTGAAGGGACATTCAAACTCAACATTAGTACACAACACAATTACTAAGCCCTGAAGCTCGATCCGAGCGGGTGCATCCAGGAAGCTCCGTCAAAAGTGTGGTTCAAAATTTAGGAAGTGCGCTTTGGAGCAAATTTGGACGCTTCCTGGTCTTTTGGAAGCTCCACACTTCAAAGCGTGCTTCCAAAGGCGCTCCGTACACTTCCAAGGACGCTTCCTGAGCGCTTCTGTACGTTTCCTAAGACGCTTCCGTACGCTTCCTAGATGCTTCCTAGGAAGTTTCCAAGGTTCGGTATGTTTTGCAATTCACCAAGCCAATTTATCACATGATCAAGTTTGCAGATTCATATTGGCCAATCATTTAGAAGGTGTATGAGCAAATGTATAGCATGCTAGGGTAGATTAAAGACATTGTTGAGCCTAGAGATGTCAACCTCTATAATCATATTCGTGTAGAGGTGGAAAAACGATGGGAAATGTTAAATATTCCACTACATGCCTTAGCATATGTGCTAACACCTAAATACTATCATGTACCATGGCTTTCATCACCAACACCTAGTGGTGGGTCCAAGAAAAGACCACACCAAGATCGAAAGGTTCAAGCTAGTTATATGAAAGCATTAGAAAAATTGTTCCCGGACGAGGAGTGTGACAACGTAATTAGCAACTAGCTCAGTTGAAACTTTATTGTTTGGACCTTTCGATCTTCATACTTCAGTGTAGATGGCCTATTTTGTAAACATAACTAATTGGTCATGACGCATGTTATTGTTGACAATTGTTAGATATCTTATTTCATTTCATAAGTTTATGGTCTACTTTCTATTATATCAATATGGCTTAAAATTTCGTATGTTGGTTTATAAGTTTGTAATTGCTAGAATCTAGATGGTTGATGCTCGAATGATTAATCATTGATGTACACATATGCATGCTTTCATATACGCTGCAGCTAATTTGTCTTTCTGCATGTTTTTTTTAATGTAAACGCAATATATATATATATATATAACAGACGCTTCCAGGACGCTTCGCTTCTGAGGATTTTTGGAAAATGACGCTTCCCATGCTCTCGCTTCCTAAAACGCTCTCGCTTCGTGCAACATTGAGTTACTACAAGTGAGCTATGGCATAAAAGATTTGTTCACATACATTACAAAGCACTACCGATTGTAAGTAAGATGGTGACAGGTTTGCCAGAAATCCAAGTGAATCATGAAGGCATATGCAAGGGATGCGCACAAGGCAAGTACGTGAAGAAACCATTTCCAAGCAGTGATAGCAAAGGCAAAGGAGCCTTGGACATCATACATTCAGACGTGTGTGGACCAATGTCAGCCACTTCACTTAGCGGGTATGTATATTATGTTTCATTTATTGATGATTTCTCACATAAAACTTGGATTTGTTTTTTGAAAGCTAAAAGTGAAGTATTCAACAAGTTCAAAGAATTCAAAGTACTTGTTGAAAACCTGTCTGAGCAGAAGATAAAGATATTAAGGTCAAATAATGGAGGAGAATTCACATCAGATGAATTCAAGGCATTCTGCAAAGAAGTTGGGATGAAGAGGGAGCTCTCTACTCCCTACAATCCTCAGTAGAATGGTGTGACAGAAAGAAAGCACTGAACAATCATGGAAGCAGTAAAGGCCATGATTCATGATCAAGATTTATCGATGCATCTATGGGCAAAAGCCGCCAGGAACGCAGTATATGTGAAGAACAGAAGTCCCCACCGTGTACTTGGAAACAAGACACCAGAAGAAATGTTTACATGTGAAAAGCCAGAGGTCAGCCACCTAAGGATATTTGGTTGTCCTGTATATGTACATGTCCCTAAGGACAAGAGATTGAAGTTGGACCCTTCAGGCAAGAAGGGTGTACTTGTTGGATATAGTGAGACATCAAAGGCATACAGAGTCTACATCCCTGGTCACCGGTAGATCGAGACTAGCAGAGATGTCACCTTCGATGAGGATGTAGCTTTCAGTAGATCGAAACATAATCATTCAAATGAGGTCCGTGATGAGGAACCTGTAGTTCCTAGAGTTGCAGATACAGATGCAGGCGATGATGTTGTACTAGAAGATCATGATATGGAAGAACCATAGAGACCTGCAGATTCATCCCGAGAGATGAATGCAAAGAAGAGAAGATCGGCTTGGGCTCGAGAAATTATTCAGGATGCAAAGAAGTATGGTGCTTCAGATGAATCCTTCAGAGAAAGCAAGAGACCACGACCATACTTCAGTTACATGGCATTGTTAAGTGACATTATTGATGTTGAGCCTACTAGTTATGAAGAGGCTGTAGAGAAGAAAGAATGGAAGGATGCAATGATTGAAGAGTACCAGTCCATTATAAAGAATGACGTTTGGGATGTGGTTCCGAGACCGAAAGAGAAGACAGTAGTAAGTTCCGAGTGGATTTACAAGACAAAGCATTCAACAGATGGCAGTGTCGAGAAGTACAAGGCAAGGTTCGTGGCGCGTGTTTTCTCCCAGAAAGAAGGAATAGATTATGAAGAGATATTTGCCCCTGTGGCAAGATACACTTCGATTAGAGCTATACTTGCGATAGCTACAGTAATGAAGTGGAAGGTACACCAGATGGACATGAAGACAGCTTTTCTAAATGGTGTAATAGAAGAGGAAGTGTATGTGGAGCAACCACAAGGTTTCGAGACACATGACAGTCAGACACATATGGATTGAAGCAAGCACCCAGGGCATGGTGTGGTAGAATTGGAAGTTTCCTGATGAGCTTGGGATTTACCAAGAGTAAAGCAGATTCCAACCTTTACTACAAGGTTGTAGATGGTGGACCAGTGATATTACTATTATATGTGGATGACCTGTTTCTAACAGGAGATGAGAAGTTCATCATTGAAAGTAAGAGGAATCTTGCTACAGAATTCGAGATGAAAGAACTGGGTATGATTCATTATTTCTTAGGTCTAGAGGTATGGCGGAGTCCAAGTGAGATTTTCCTTAACCAAGGAAAATATGTTGTAGAGATTATGAAGAGACTCGAAATGATGGATTGTAAAGCCATGCCTACACCGATGGTGATAAATCTGAAGTTATAGAGTGTAACATCTTCATAGACAATGGATGCCACCATGTATAGACAGATGATTGGTTCGTTGATGTATTTAACAAACACGAGGCCAGATATATGTTTTGCGGTGAACACATTGAGTCACTGTATGGTCGAACCTAGAGGTGTTCACTTGATTTCAGTAAAACATGTGATGAGGTACCTGAAAGGTACAATTGATTATGGACTCAGATATGTGTCGGATCATGAGATAAGCTTGCAAGGCTTTATTGATTCAAATTGGGCCAGTAGTGTTGCAGACCGAAAGAGTACATCTGAATGTTGCTTCAGTTTGGGATCAACTATGATCTCATGGTTTAGCAGGAAGTAGACTAGTGTGGTGCTCAATATGGTTGAGGCAGAGTATATAGCAGCGTCTTCAGCTAACAGTGAAGTAGTTTGGCTTCAGAAGCTGCTTGCAGGATTGTTTGATCTCGAGTTAGAGGCGACTTGTATCTGGTGTGACAACCAAAGTTGTGTGAAGTTGTCAGAGAACCCAATGTTTCATGACAAGTCCTAGCATTTCGAGATCAGGTACCACTATATCAAAATATGGTGTAGAAGGGAGCAGTGAAGCTCCAGTATGTCGCTACAGATGAGCATATAGCATACGTGTTGACCAAGCCTCTGTCGAGAGTGAAGTTTGTGTACTTTAGAGACAAGCTTGGTGTGGTCCAGAAGGACTTCCCTAGTAAGAGGGAGTGATGAGTTACAGATGTGATTCTAGGGCAACAACATCAGCATGTGGCAGTAGCAGCGAGTAGTCATTCACAGGCAAGTCACTGACTATGACACCGGTCAGCATGACCTCGCACAAGGTCAGCAGATGACGAGCCTTCGGGGCTGGCGAGTTTCCCAACTTTTAAAGTTGGAGGGTCAATCTGTGTTGTTGGAGGTGTTTCGTAGCCTTGGGCTAGATGGGTAGTGTGTGCGCACTACATCGCCTCATCCTTGTGATTAGATGTATGGTCACTGTGGACAGGTTCCCTGGTGTGCCAACCAGAGGTTACTAGTTCTATATGAACTAGATGTTAGATTTTGTGTGAGCTGACGAGCTACTAGTTCTATATGAACTAGATGCAAAATTCTATGTGAGTTGGCGAGTTACTAACTCTGTATGAACTAGATGTCAGATTCTGTGTGAGTCGACGAGTTACTAGTTCTGTATGAACTAGATGCCAAATTTTGTGTGAGTTGGCGAGTTAAAGCCCTGTGATGACATAAACCCCGGAAGGTTGATGAGACCCTAGATGCATGACGTGGTTACAAAACTTCTTCACTATAGATTCGTGGAAAGTCAATAAGTCAATGGTCAAGTGTACAGAAGTGCAAAAGCAGTCGTGACAATCGTGCCAGAAGAATACCTTCCTTGCTAAGAGGGAGTCTTGAAGTTTGAGTAGCTTCAGAAGATATTCTTATTGTAATCAATTGTATTAGACCAAGTCAAAACCCTAAAGAATAATATTATGCTGTATTTGTAAAGTCGGCCCTATTGCACCTTTGTAAAAGTCGACCCTATTGCGCCTTTGTAAAAGTCAAATGTAAATTAGAAAGTGTAAAGTGTACATGTCGGCCCTGACCTAATTAAAGGGTGACTTAGCCTGTATTTATAAGAGGCTAGGCGCCTCATTTGGAGAACACACAGAACACAAGTTCTCTCTGAAGGAAAAGTACGCAACTCTGAGAAGGATACGCAGCTACAGAGTAAGGTGTTTTGGTGAAGGGTTTGGGTTATCTGTTGAAGGCCTATCTTGGTCTAGTGGTGTGCTACCCTATTCTAGTTAGGGTTTTTGGTCTATCTTCTGGTTATCTTTTGTTTTCGTGAGATCTCTCTTGGAGAGACATTGTACTTGTTGACGAATCTATAATGAAGAAGCTTTGTTGGGTTTTCTCCCCCAAGAGGGTTTCCCAGAATAAATCTTGCGTATACTATGGATGTCTTTCTTTGATGCATGCAATTATTGTTTTAATTGTTAAAAGTTAAAGAATATTGAATACACTTAACTACTTAAGAGAAATTTTAACAGCAAAGTGTTCTTGTTCTAGACAGGTACAAAATCACCTTCAACCTCTTCTTTTTCCTAGACGTAGACCAACGAACCGGTGATCAAGATAGGGAGTGGTAGGCTTGGCTACTAAACTTGTTATTTCTACCCTTGAGGTCACCAAGGAAGCCTCCCTTGTGGTGGACCTCCTCCATGACTAAAATGAGGGAAGATCCTACTAAGGTGACAATGGTAGTTTCTTCCAGTGTTGCGCAAGATTTTGGGATCTTGTGGTGGGCTTTGAACAAGTACAAATCCTACAACAACATTTTGGCGTAGTTGTCGAGGAGGATTAAGTCATTCTCGTAACATTTCTTTGGTAAACTTATCCCGAAGCCCTTACCTTACAATTTTACTTGGCAACTCCACTGAGGGTAGTTCCCTCACCTTCCTTTGCCCATCCAAAGAGGATCATTTGGTGACTCCACTGACATATTCCAAGGTGTCATCCTACTCTCAATTCTGTAAGATTGCATATTCTCAAGTAATGGAATTATGGCACCATGGTCGCTTCACAAAATGATTCCCTCCTTATATATTGAAGTTGTTTCGGGATACCCAAATCACTTTTCTCCGAGTTGGGGGGATAATTGTCCAAAATTTGATGGAGACCCCTCCTTTGCTATTTCTCATGTTGTGAATTTCTTGAAGTATGTTTCGGAGATAGATGTGACACATCAAGATGTGTTGATAAGATTGTTTTTGCTATCTCTGGAAACAAGACAAAAGTATTGGGTTAAGCATACTCTCAATCCAAAGAGTATATTTTCTCTCACAATCTTCATTGAGGAAATCCTCAAAAGGCGAGCGCTAAAAACAAAAAGAGTTGAAGACACTCTCCACGATCTCACGGTGGCCCTTCGAAGGGAAGGGTTATTTTCTATCCCTACTGAGGAAGATGAAAATCCATTCACGAACAAGAAGTTGAAGAGAAGATTCATGAAGAGGGTTGTCAATCTCTCAAAGAAGAGCAAGAATCATCTCATGATTTCGTTCGACACAACGAAGATTTGTTTGAAGAACGAGAGCCTGAAAGGGTGAATCATGAGGAAGATTACCTAAAACATGAAGTAGAACATGGGTTGTCTTCTGAATATGTCGAAGAAGAATACTTTGATGAAACACACCATGTTAAATGCCTAATCCGCGAAGAGGCTCCTCATGAAGACGATCCATCGGTATTTGCTTCTCAATTTGATGAAGTCATCCAAGCTTCCATTCCTCATGCACATGAAGAAAAGAATATGGTAAGTTATTCTCCTTTCCAAGACTTCGATGTTGCTATGTTCCATGATTCAAAAAGTGAAGAAGTGCTAGAATAACACTTTGATACATTAGACCCTTCATGTTATAATAAAGATGATGTTGTGATTGAGAAACATTGATGATTTTATACAAGTTAGTGTTGAGATTATGTACCTTGGGAGGTGTTCCCCATGTGTTTGTGAGCTACTAAACACATGTGGGAAGTACTATGTACTTTGTGCCTTGTACTTTGTGTCTAATTTCACTTTGACTTAGGAGATTTAAGTCAAAAGTGAAATTTGGTCATTTATGCCTAAAACGACTATTCATTTTGTGGGTGAATTAGGAGACATAAAGTGAACTTAAGGAACATAACCCAAAGTGGGTTTGAGAGTGAGATTGTTTTGGAGAGATCTCAGCCTTTGATTAGACATGAGATGGGATGGTATCAACCATTGATCATTTAGGTTTCCTTATGGAGATTCAAGAGGGGCGCAAAGGAGGAAGAAGAGCTCATTCCTTCATTTGTTCACTTGGAGAGTTTGAGAGAGAGCATGATGATGAGGTTTCAGGCATTTGGTGAGGCTAGCTTGGGCGCTCCCTTCCATGGAGATAGCCAGTAGGCTTAGGGCCTTGTTTATTTATTGAGGAGCTTCCAATTCTGAGGAGGGCACATCATCAGTGGGGAGTACTTAGAGAGCTCAGATTGCAGTGAGGTCTGTTTCAGAGGGAGGCTACTCATCAATATCAAAGTATTGTGGAGGGGTTTCTAGATCAGAGCTTCAAGTTGGCTTCTAGCTCCATTTCAGTGGTCTTGTCAGCATTTCTGGGGGGAGCACCATATTAGGGCGCTCTTGTTTCATTTGGACTAGTGTTGCAGCTTGGATCAAGCTGCTATTGTATCAAGTTCATCTATATTTTGTTCTTGTTGTATTCCACCATCTATTCTCCTCATATATAGACATATATTCCAAATTGGTTTTCCCCGGGGGGGTTTTATCCAGGGTCATGTTGACCAAAAATACTTGTGTTCACTTTCATGTATGTTAGAGTTTAGACAACTTTATTTCAGCACTAAAATATCTCTAGGTGTGTTATATAGATTATGGTATGCATGTGTTAACATCTTGTGACACCTTTTCAGTGGTTAGATCTCCCGAAAAGTAAAACCCTAGTTTCACCAGAAAACCAAAGTACCAGAAGTACCAGAAAACCAAAAGCACCAGTCCAGAAATCCGCAGATCAAGTTTGAGGGGGTTAAAGTTGGATTTTCGAAATTCTGACTGCACCAGCTCACTCGCCTCAACTCAATGCATCTATCCCCTGGATCAGATTTTCAAAATTCGAATTTTGAAAAATTAGGGTTTCCTCATAAAACCCTAAGTTGTAGTTGCAGTTGTAGTCTCAGAACCAGTTGCAGTTGCAGTACCAGTTGCAGTAGCAGCCGTACTACCAGTGGCAATCACCCTTGAAGTTTTCAAAGAGTTGGTAATGATTACCGTTGCTGCCAGATGGTGCCACCACCCGCAAATGATATCAGAGGTATGTACTCACATATGTTTAAATGGTTAAACCTTAAAGAGCATTTGCAGGAGAAGGGATCTCTTGCCATAGATCCAGAAGGATCTCAAGATCCAACACATTCAAAGGAATGATGCAACCCAAGTGTGATTATTCTGATATGCATCTATTTTTCATGACATTATTTTAATCAGTGTTGCATGTTAAAGCTATGATCAAATTATTAGAAGGATTGAAAGTTGATCATAGAGCTTATCCTCTAACCTAAACTTCTGTCAAGATAGTGTATTGTCTTAGTACAGAAGACAGGTTGAAGAAAGCACTCGTCACTTGAGTGAAGGAGACCTGGAAGAAAAGTAACCACTCATTCTTGAGGACAAGGCTCCAGGTTTGATTAATCAAGATTCAAAGGTACACATGACAAGTTGATGACTATAGTTGAGACAACAGTCTTTGTAAAGTATTATACCCTAAGTCACCAGACACGTGGACACGAGACACGGAGGACAC
>JZKD02S1676473.1:299344-311883 GCA_000966675.3 Picea glauca | reverse complement strand
GTCTTGGAACAACATCCCATACATCATTTTTTAATATAGATTGGTATTCTTCAGTCATGGCATCTTGCCATACTTGTTCACATAAACCTTCTCCATGACAAGATGGCTCTAAGTCAATAATGTGGGTCATGGTTGAAAGGTAGCTTGAGAATCTCTTTGGCTATTCCCTATGGGGCATTATGCCCTTCTGCTTCTTGTAGAGTTTGACGGGCCTAAGCAGGCCTTTTATGTCCAATTGTAATATCTTTGGGTATGTTGCTTGGAGCAACTGGATCGACTGGAACAACTGGATCAACTGGAGCTATTGGATCGACTGAAATACTATCTGTCTCCCTTTGAACTGCTGAAGGGGGAGAAGGCATTGTCTCACTATCAATTTCCATCTGAGCTTCTCTGGATTTTTGGAAGGCTAATTCTTCTTCAAAAGTAACATCTCTGCTTACTTCAATTTGTCTCTGACCAGGAATGTAGATTCGATATGCTTTTGAGGATTCACTGTATCCTACAAATGTTCCCTTTCTTCCTGAAGGTTCTAGTTTGGATCTCTTTTCTTTGGGTATATGAAAATATACTGGACATCCAAACATTCTGAAGTGTCCAATCTCAAGCTTCACTCCAGTGAAGGCTTCTTCTAGAGTAATGTTCTTCAGGATCTGATGAGGACGTTTGTTTTGAACATATATTGTTGTCATACATGCTTCTGCCCATAGAGACATAGGTAGACTCCGATCATCTATCATTGCTTTGGTTGCCTCAATGATAGTTCTGTTTTTCCTTTCAGCAACCCCATTTTGTTGAGGGTTGTAAGGAACTATGAACTCCCTCTTGATCCCTGCTTCAATACAAAAACTATTGAATTCTTTTGAGGTCTATTCTCCTCCATTATCTGATCTTAATATCTTGATTTTTCTTCCGGTCTGGCTCTCAACCTGAGCTTTGAATTCTTGAAATTTTGCAAGAACTCCATCCTTGTTCTTCAGAAAGTAAATCCAAGTTTTTCGAGAGTGATCATCTATGAAGAGTACATAATATAGGTACCCATTCAGAGATGGAACAATCATTGGCCCACATACATCTGAATGTATCAAGTCCATGATTTCCTTGGATCTATTGTCACTGCTTGAGAAGGATCCTTTAACATTTTTGCCAAGGGCACAACCTTTGCAAACACCTTTATGCTGAATCTATATTTCTGGTAGACCTGTTACCATTTTCCCTAGAGCTAGAAGAGCTCTATAATGAATGTGAGCAAGTCTTCTATGCCATAGCTCACTCAAGCCGATAGTGTCATGTAGCAAGGCTTGGACTGGTTTGATGGTTAATATGTACCAGTTGTTTTCTCGGACACCAATTACTTTGGCAGAACTTATATGAGAGTCTTTGTGCCATGCAAGAACTCTTCCCTCTGAGGAGGTAATCTTGAGTCGTTGTCTTCCAAGGCAGAAATAGAGACAAGATTCCTCTTCATTACGGGTACATATAGTACTTCATTTAATTGAAGCTCCATATTTGAATCTAGTTAGAAGGTAGAAGTTCCAACTCCTCTCACATTATATCTGGCATCATCTCCAAAAACAACATGTAGATGTGTCTCTTTCTCAACGAAATGTGTTCGGTGATTTCTAAGACCGTTCATGTGCCTGGAGGCACCACTATCAATTAACCAAGTATTATCATTGGTAAGGACCATACCTAAGAGTGTTGGGATGTCTATGTCTTCAATTCTTTGAGGTCTTGTCTTCCTGGATCTGAGTTTGCTTGAACCATCAAGCTTGCCTCCCATCATGATTTTGCTCATTTTGAATTCTTCACAAACCCTTGTCAACTAGGCTAGAAAACCTAACGGCTAGGCTAGGCTAGGCTAGCACTTTTAGGTTTTGTTGGACTTATGACTGCCAACAATAAGCCTTTGAAGGATATGATGGCCCTAGTAAGTTGAATAGTTCTTTCAAGGAGTTGCAGAAACACCATTCTGAAATTTTCTGCAGAAATTAGCGAAACCCTAGAAACCCTAGGGCCAAAAAGTCAAAATGCTCAGAATTGCAATTTGAGACTTGTTGGAGGTGCGCTGAAGGAGGTTGTACACACCTATGCCCTTTTTACCCTCAACATCCAAGTTCCAAGTGTTGAAAAACTTCAAAAGAGTAGGTTGTACGGATTTTTTGGGAACCCTAGGAGGGTCGTACGGTTTCTGCAGAAGAGAGAGAGGATGCCTAAAACATGTTTGTGCAATGAGTTCTTCAAGACCTACACTCTGATACCATGTTCAATTTTCAATAAGCAAGGTTAAGCATGAAGTTCATTCCAATTTTAGCATTTAACTTAACCATAACCAATAATGTTGCAGCATCCAAGATCACAAGAAGAAACACCATGCACAAGAACACAAGAAGTATCCTGGGAAACCCTTCTCAACAAGGGAAGAAAACCTAGCCAAAATCCTTTGTTATATTCTTCAAGAGAAAGACCTTCACCACCAAGAAAACCTAGCACACAAGAGGGTGCTTGCAAACCCTAGAAGGCTAGTGCCCAAAAGAGGTGCGCACTTTTCCCAAGAAGGTGTACTTGCTGAAATTTCCAAACTCACACAAAAGATATGATTCCTCAATGGGGAATTTACCTTTACTTATACTAGATTGAACCTGTCAACAGAAGGGTCTATTGGCACAACAGGGTCGACCTCACTAACTCAATATAATTAATAATAACCAGATTAATTATCTTTTACATTAATTATCTATCATAATAAGGTGGGGCCGACGTGTACCCTTTACATTACAATTAGGGTTACAGGCAGGTCTGACTCTTGACCAATATAGCAAGGGATCTCATACACCCACTAATGCTCAACCACTAGGGGCACATCCATAGGGATGTCCATATCTCTGGCTCACTGCATTACACAAAAGAACCACTTCTTCACTAGTGCTCAGCCACTAGGATCACGTTCACCTATGCTCGTCCACATGCACGTCCACTCAACAGATCTTCTTTCCCACTGCATTACACAAGAGAGTGATCTAGAGTTTCGCATCAACTCTCTGCTCAGAGGAGGCTAATACATCATCTTAATATCTGTCTCATGACAATGCACCCAACACTTTGGGATTTCACATGTTCACCTTGTGCTCAGCCACAAGCACGTCCAACTCTGCAGATCTCCTTTCTCACTGCGTTACACAGGAGAATCATCTGGACTTCTTCTCAACTCTCTGTAAGGAGGAGGCCATCTCTACGTTCCAGCTCTATCTCAGATAGGAACCACACACCCCTCTCAGGGGCTCTCTCTCAAGTTTGTGTTCTAGAAAATGTCTCACGTAGTTGCAATCATCAACACTTACTAGGTCACTTTGTCATGGACGAGTTAAAAGGCATAATTTCCAAGCAAACGCCATGAAACAAAAGAGAATTCAATGCACATATTCAAATGTTTTGAGAATCAGAGTGACACATACCATGATACCCGGACTCATTACCTCAGGGAGAAAGACACACTGCTACCTCAGAACCAGGCCGATGGGATGGATGTTGTTGCTAGTGATAGATAGGAGGCACTGAAGAAAAGATGGGCCCTCCAGGGCCAAGCTCAAGTCAATATGGCTCTCGGTACTCCATGTCTAGGACCTGTGGGCCTCGAGACAAAATCTCCTTAGTTATCCCTAGGACAGGGGATAACATCTAGCTCCAACTCGGGGACATGTGCTCATCGTAGAGCGCATGAGAACCTCAGCATCTCTGGCATTACCTGTGACCTGCTAGATCTCAACAAAATGATCACTAATCTCCTAGGGTGGTGATACCACCCCCGGCTCATATATGATAGAATGAAATACAAGTAAGCAATCATATATACAAATGGAAATACAACTACTCTATTCTAACATGATATCCAGATGGTATATACAATGAATGTAAATGCCTACCTACTTACCTTTACTTACCTGTTGGTTGAATGCTAGGTGTAGTCAAATATCCAGTGAAACATCCTAGCAATGTCTCACAATACCTGCCTCTGTGTTTCATCATAAACCAAAACAATGATAAGTCAAGCACAAAAATAACATGAGTTAGGAAATGTATTGCATCATTGGAAATCGTAAAGTCTACCTCATGGGTGGGAGCGACAAATTGGTGCCAAGTCATACTCTCAGGGAACTGCTCAGTCCATCTTAGAAATGGATTGTGAAAAGTTAAAGGCTAAATAGATTGACTCAAAGAGTCTGAAGGTTGGCTACCTTGGACGTCTTTACAATCTGAGACCTGGGAAGAGACTAGCAAGAACCTAAAGGATGACTGACAATTTCTTAAGGGAAGGCTGAAAGATTGAGATAACAAACTTATTCTTGAGGTTTTCAACCTGCCCTTGAATTCTAAAAGTAAACTTTGTCCCAGAGAGACCTCAAAGCAAAGGGCATGCTTCCCAACTACACTTTTAGTGACATAGCGAGATAAAATCGCTAGAGGGAGTTGGGAGACATTGTCACAATGATCCTTCTCCGGGCAAGCAATGCCCTCACCTTTATTAATATCTGAGCACAACAGTGGTTGATAATCTTCTTTATGGAATAAGTGCTCAAAAGAATATTCATCAAAATCCTCAAGGTATGTCCGAAAATTACTAGAAGAACATAGCACCAAGTCATCCTTGGGTATATGAAAAAGGTTTGTAATCATTTCATCTCCTTGTTGCCAAATGTCAAAGTTATTAGTAACCTCATATGATAGCTGTAAAGGCAACTTTTGGAAATGACCATCAATGTCGTAAATGGGATCCTCGTCATATCCAATCAAATCCCATTTAAGCTTTCCGACATGTATGAATTCATCAATATTATCAACAAAGTCATCATCATTATCATAACATGAAGGGATTAAAACATCTGAGGGCTCCTCCAACACTTCTTCACTTTCCAAATCATAAAATAAAGCATCATCAGACTCTTGGAAATGAAAATAACTTATTGTATTTACTTTTTCTTTTCCAGGAGCTTCAAGGATTTGGATAACTTCATTAGATGGAAGAGCATGCATCATTGTTTTGTCCTCATGACTTGTTTCTACATTTTTAACTTCATAATGAGTATTTGTCTTGTCCAAAGATTTCCTTTCTTCTTCCCTTTCTGAATTATAGAACAAGGTATCATCAAAAACTTGGAAGGGAAAGTGACTAACCTCATCCTCTACTTCTTCTCTAGAGGGAACAGGCTTTTGAATGGCTTCATCAGAGGGAGGAGAATACATCAATATTTCATCGTCGTGTTTGATATCTTTAGGCTCTTGCTCTTCAACCACGTTTTCATTATCCTCGGCAGAAGAATGAATAACCTCTTGGTCTTCCTCATGGGATTGGAAAATCTCATTAGGATCTTTCTCCTCAACCTCTTGTCAGTTGATGACTTGTTCCCCTTTTTCTTGGAAATTACCAGTAAAGGTCCCAAGCGAAACTAATCTCTCCAAACTAAGAGTATCTAGGGTAAAGAGGTGTCCTTCCTTGAACAAAGAGATATTTGCCTCGATTTCTACAACCATGTTATAAGCTTCATTGAGTGTTTTTGGGCTCTTTTTATTGAGGAGAAACGCTAAATGCACCACGAGTGCATTGATATAGAGGTAAGCAAGCTATTTGTCTTCAGGAAGATGACTTATAGGAATTTTCCATAGCAAATTTTCAAACCTATCTTGGAATTCCCTAACAGTCTCATTCTTAGTTTGTTTTATATACTCAAGTCCTTTTAGTAGCATTTGGATATCCTTCAATTTAATACCCCATCTCTTAAGAAAGGTTTCTTCTAACTGATCCATAGATGTGATGCTAGCATCAAGGAGATTGCCATACCATTCTCTAGCATTGCCATGAAGAGTGGCAGAGAAAAGTTTCATTGCCAAATCCTTAGCATCATCAATGATAGGGTGGAGTTGAAAGAAAACCCAAAAATCATCCATGTGATTGTCGACTCTAACCCCATCACTACCAGTGAATCTAGGGAGCCATTTTTCATACCTCGGGGGCATTTGTCGAGGGTATCCAAGGATTTTACTCATGTCTAAGGGTTTGAAATTCCTCGAGTCCCATTGAGAAGTTATGGTTGGCTCCGTCATTAGTGGAGTTGTCAGATAATCCTTCTAGGGATCATCAAAGAGAAAAGAGGGAATCACCCTCAATGGAGTCACCAACTAAGCTTTGTAAGATGGTTTAAAGGTTGTTTTAGTCAATCAATCACTTGTAAGGTATGAACTAGTGACTTTAGGGTAAATGGAGTCATTATTGCAGCGACAATTCTTTAAGGGAAACAAATGATAATGGGTGAGCTAAAGGAAGAGGGAGGATGGTTGAGGTGTTAGTAACCTAAGGCCTCAATCATCTAAAACACTAGAAGGAAAAGTTGCCAGGAAGTAGGTAACCCTAGGCCTTAGCGATTTCCCTTCTTCTTGAGGTCAAGCTTGAAATAAAAGTATGAAAGCTTAATGAAGCAATAGTACTAGAGTGCTACTAAGGTAGGGCTCTTAGTATATCCTTCAAGGGAGGTGTCTTCTAGCAAAATCAAGTAGGTGAGAAGTTTGTTAAGAAAAGGAGAATAACATGTGCTTTTCTCCTAGGGTTTCACACTAGCAATTTCATAATCTTATAAATGAAAAAGTAAATACACCATAATCATTCAAAATAGATAAGGATTGCAGATTTCTACTTACTTCACCAAGAATAATCTAGTCAGAAACCCTAGTTGAAGAATTTCCAACATGAAAATGCAAAAATACACCAAGATAAGCTCCCTCCAAGAGTTTCGCACCACTTAGTTCAGCCAATAAGCCTTAAAAGAGGTCGAATTTCAGACCTCACACTTCTGTGAGTGAAAGATGATGAAAAATATAAGAGATTTTTCTCTTATTTATACAATATCGGTGACCTTTAATTAAATTTTAGGTCAAAAAAGGTCAACATGGCCAGTTTACATCAAAAATCCAGTTTTACATAAAATTGACAAGAAAAACCCTAATTTTATCTTTTTAGGGTGACATCATGCCCCTCCTAGGGTGACATTGGGCCCCCTCTTTGAACGCTAGGCCTCCAAAGTAAAACGTTGGGGCTCAAAACCCCTCAAAAACTGCCACATGTGCCAACCAAGCCGTCCTCATGCCTAAACCCCAATTGGATGACGTCAAGGCTCAAAATGATGACGTCAAGGCTCAGAATGATGACGTCAGGGGCCTTCAAGGGCCAACATCATGGTGGGAGGGAAAGACCCCCCCTAGGTTCAGGCCTGCCAAAGTGCCTCTGGTGGAACGTCCTCCCTTTCCTCTGGGTGCAAGCCTCCAGTATCCATGCTTTCGTCTAATGCATCTCTCTTTCCTTTCTGCAAAGTGTCACAAACCTATTATGGTTTCCTTTTGATTCCTGACTTCCTTCGAGTCTGAATCCTCGAAGTCTCTTCAAGTTTGTTTCTATCTGTTCTGAGTGCTTCCCATCTGGCAGTTGTGCCATCCTTATAAACTTCTTCTATGACAGCTTCCGCAAGGATTGTTCATCAAACATGTTTCACAAGGGTACCTACACGGAACAAGAACAAACAAGAAATATCTATCTAGAGGAGATGTTAATTCAACTTGCGAACAAGTACAATAAGCATATATATCAATAGTATTCATATGAAATCGAGTATTCATTGCACCTAGCAATAAAAGAATCTTTCAAAGATTGCTTTCACAATATGTAATGTAGCAACTATCACCCTTGATATACACAAATTTGAAGCTTACCAATTTAATCAAACCGGGAACCCAAAGCCTCAACTGTTATGGAGGGTGCGCTTGTTCTTCTTAATGCACTGAATCCAAGATTACAGCTTGGACAAGATCTCTAGTACTTTCCCTGCAAACACACTCATGTTTTGCTAGATGATATGACTTAGATAGCATATACAAGTGCATACCTTTGAAACCTTGTAGCATCGTCCAACTTGTCTTCCAATCTGAAACTAGATACCATCTTGACAAGAAGAGATTAGAAACCCAATCAGAAGATTCAATGATTAGAACAAGCTAGAAACTTTAAAATTTCAACTTTGACCACAAAATCAATTTGACCATAAGTCAACCTTTGACTTTGACCAATCAAACTTTGACTTTGACTTTGACCAAGTATTCAAACTTGATGTTTTTGCTAGTTGAGAGTACCAAGAGGTGCGCTAGGCTAGGGCACACTAGGATCTCAAGGAATTAGGTCAAATGCTTCATCATAAGTACCCAAACACAAGGGTTAGGGTTTGTTGCAGCTGCATAATCAGAAAACCTAGCTACAGCTGTAACTAGTGCCATAACGAGCTTAACAAATAACTTCCCAATCTATCTGCCAGTGGTTAGACTGTCTGAAGATAGTGTGGGCCCATAACCTGTTAGAAATAAAGAGATGTGCTCATTTTTCCATAGACAATATAGCAATATTGTCACCCAACCATAGGCCGAAGCCACCCCCGAGCACCTTTAACCTTGACAGACAGAATAATTCTGGAAGCAACCCTTAAAACTAATAGCCAACCAAGATAGTGTATCCCTCTCCAAGGCTAGCGTACCAAGCAAAGAATCCAAACCATAACCAAGGTAGAAAGTCCAAAATCCCAGTTGCAGTAGCTGCAGCTACACTCCCTCTCCAAACTTGTGCATCACTTGTCTTATGCAGTTGTGAGAGTGTGCATGACAAATGAGCTCTACTGCTCTCTATTTATACTACTCTATCTCACTTGACAGGTCCGACTTCTCTTTCTCGAGGCTAATAACTGAATATTAAATATTCTCTTGAGTCGACTTGTCTTCTAGGGTTATTATCCAACGTTTTAGGGTTTCTCTTGCTTCCCGGAATATTCTAGTCTTGTCAAAGGTTACACGTGGAGGTTAATACCTCCCACAGCTACCATAATATCAACAAGAGGCGCCCCTATTCTCGGCGTTTTTCATGAGTTTTGAGACTGCAAGAGAAACAGATGTTGATAATTACAACGTCGTGAGACATCCTCCAGGACACGTTCTCCTCTAAGATTGAGTTGTGTCGACCTGTGAGAAAGCCCATGTGTTGGGTGTGCCCATATGATGGGTGTGTCGTTCCTCTCTGGACTGAGATGAGACAATGTGTGCCCCTGTGTGGGGTGAGGATGCCCATGAAATGGGTGTGTCGTTCCTCTCTGGATTGAGATGAGACGATGTGTACCCCTATGTGGGGTGAAGGTGCCCATGTGATGGGTGTGCGTTAGACTCTTGACTGAGTTGTTATGACGTGTGGTCTCCTGCATGGTGGACTCAGTTGAGTCAGGCTTGAGATAGTACTCCAGATGATTCTCCTGTGGACTCAATTGAGATAGAGCTCTGTTGAGTAGGACGTCCCTAAGGCTGAGCATAGGTGGACATGCCCCTAGTCGTTGAGCACTAGTGGATGTGTGAGATCCTCACTATATTGTCTAAGTGTAAGATTTACCTGTAACCCTAATTGTGATGTAAAGGGTACAGGTCAGCCCCACCATATGTGAAAGATAATTAATATTTATTGTAATAACTAATTATTTTATGAGTTATTGAGGTTGGCCCTGTTGTGTCAATAGACACCACTTTTGGTATGTCCAATCTAGTATAAATAAAGGTGATTTCCCCATTGAGGAAACACAACAAGTCACTTGTCATTTGGAAATTTCAGCAAGTACATCTTCTAGGGCTGAAGTGCGCACCTCTCTTGGGCGCAAGTTTCAATGTAGTAGAGCACCCTCTTGTGTGCATTAGGGTTTCATGGTTGGAGGATCTTCTCTTGAGAATATAGCAAAGGATTGTTGGGTTTTTCTCCCTTGTTAAGAAGGGTTTTCCCAGGATATTTCTTGTGTTCTTGTGCATGGTTATTCTTCTTGTGATCTTGGTTATTGCAGCACTTGTGTATGGTATTGCTGCATTTGTTTATGGTTCAAGTACATGCTAAATGAAATAAATCTCATGCTTGAGCCTATCATAGTGAAAATTCAACAAGAGAGAGTCGAGCTAGAGAAGGAGGGCGAACTTGTTGGTTAGGGCACAATTTTCAAGGCAGGAAGACAACACAGAAATCGAGGAAGGTACAGCAAGTACTGGGCCGTACCATACAGATTCTGTCAGTCCGTACAGCAGTTTAGTGGCACAGAAATCGAGTATTAGGGATGCACGAATTTATGGAAGAGATACAGAAATCGAGGAGAAAAGCAGCCCCAAATTTCTGTATTTCGTTATCAGCATACAGGCACGATTTCCCAAGTGAACGTACAGCATTAAATGCTGTAACAGATGTACACTGTATGGATTTCTCAGCACAGAAATTGAGGAGCTGTTGACACCCATTTCAAGAATGTTTGTAGGCATGGAAAATGAGATAAGTATGTATTAATTGCTGGAGAAGACTGCTGTAAGAATATATTTCTTTGAGCTCTGAAAATTTCAAAATAATAAAAAGCCACTCTCTCACTGGTTTTCCCCTTGTGGGTTTTTCCAGAGTCTTGATTTTGCACCAAAAATCTGTGTAAATTTCTGAGTGTGTTTATTTCTGTTTTTAAATGCTGTAGCAGACATCATGTGTTTTAGTTTATGAGCATTTAATTTTCTGCTAACTAATTTGCAGCTGTAAATGCAATGTGTGTTGGGCATTAAAGTATGTTGTCTCAGGGACACTTGAAACTGGGTCTGGGTCTGAATTTTCTACATATAGATCATGCTTAATGGACACCATTTTCATCTTGCAACATAAGCCTGGTTCCAGAAAGTTTCAATAAAGTTTCCCATATTGGTGTTTGAGACTAGATTCCATAATCATATTGACTACTAAGTGGTTGTTTTGCTCCAAGCACATTTCTACTTCTGCTCCTCAATCTTATAGAAAGAATTGTTCCTAAAAGCCTAACCTGTCATCCTTACAGATAGATGCTACCTTAGATAAAAGTACTTCAAACCATCTATGTTCTTACTTTTAATAGATGGTTGAAAATAAATTTCCGACTTCCCATTCTAATTTAATAAACATTTTGGTGTTCCCGCCATGCCCTCTAAAACAATTTTCATTCTGAAAATTATGAATTTCCATGTTTAAAACACTTGTGTTTACACCCTCTGGCAGATGGTTGAGCTGATAATAATATCAAAATGGAAATATGTGATTTGAAATTTGAATGCTAAGAAATGTAAATATTTTCTTAGAAGATGCAAAATAGCAGTATCCCTAACATCCGTAATGTCCACCAAGTCCATACTCCTAAATCCATAGGGCCAATTATCTCAAGTCACGGCTAAATAAAATTCCGGATAATCCATTCAGAAAGCATTGATAGTCCTTTAATGATTACATAATTTAAATTCGTTAGAACCTTTCCCAACTTGGAAGCAATCTTGTCTGGCAAAAAGCATGAAAAAATAGAATAAATGTTAAGCATGAAAGCAAGATAAAAATGATAACAGTTACGTAAGATAAGTTTTTGTACCTGAGCCCAATGGGTTGGGGGTTCTTCAGGAGCAGTTGACAGTACAAGTGTACTAGGTGATTTTGCACGCTTTTTCCTTTGATGTACACCATTTCCACGAATATCTCCTGATAAAGAGCTGTCTATTGATGATTCTGACTGGGTATCGCTAGAAGTCGTTGCATTCCCTCCAAATGAAACGTCAAACCATAAAGCAAAACCATGCAGGGATGCTGCCAGCACCAAAACCACGTGATTTCAATATGCTTAAAAAAAGTTTGATGTTCAAGAATAATCAAATGACCATTTTCATTCATCTCTCGAGAATTCCCCAACACTAAAGAAAAGGTTTGGAAACCCAAGCTCAAGCATCACATAGAACAGACTGTAGGGACACTGATTTAAACTAAATTGAGCAACAGTAAAAATAAAACTTATGAGTTGTCTTCCCCATGTAAATAGGAATAACCAAGAAAAACTACCTTTTATCATATTACTCACCATTTGTATCCATTTCAGCTAGTTGAGGACTGGCATATTATGTGTTATGTTAATGTTATTGTTACAGCTTCATTTAACATCTAGAGGAAAGCACAGAACGAATGTGATCTGTTGAATTTTAATGAAGATTTGTACCTTGGACAAGTGGTTCCTATGGGTTTTTAAACTTTTACCTAGGGATGTGGTCCACAACTTAAAAGTGGGTCTTTTTCATAAAGTCACTTTATACGTAGTAAAGTGAACTTTAAATTAGAAAATGAAAAGTGACTTAGGAACTTAAAGCACCAAGTGGGTTTTTATTTAAGTTGGGTGAGTGAAATTAAATAAAGTGTATTTAATGGAGCATTTAATTCTCACCATTGATCTTGGGCAATGTGAGCCCTTGGATCAAAACAGGAAACCTAACCGTCACTTAGGGATTCTAAAGGAGGAAAAAGGCCAAATGAGCATTCATTCTTTCTTGGAGAGATTGAGAGATTGAGAGAGAGCAAGAACAGGAAAAGGGTTTCTATTTTCTGAAGAGGAAAGAGCAGCAAAGAGGAGGCACGATTTTCAAGGCTAAGTTGGGCACGCAAATCGAGGCAG
>JZKD02S1676473.1:159246-171213 GCA_000966675.3 Picea glauca | reverse complement strand
CACTTATCCGAGAAGGGATAAGTGCGGTTGGGCTTATAACCCAACATCCCATGTGGAGAGCACATGAGGACGTGTCAAGGGAGTTGAACCTTGACGTCATACACTATGGGATTTGACCCTAGTGTTTCTAGAGGGTGTAGCCTCTAGAAGTCCACATGGAGTGCCATGTGTGACAAACTGTCTTCAGATCGTACTCCTTTGTGAATTGAGTTGAGTTGATCTGTGAGGACACTTATTCAATAAGAGATAAGTGGAACACTTATTCAAGAAGGAATAAGTGCATTTGGGCTTATAGCCCATCGTCCCATGTAGGAGAGAACATGAGGACATGTCAAGGGAGTTGACCCTTGATGTCTCACACTATGGGGAGTTGACCCTAAGTGTTCCTAGAGGGAGTGACCTCTAGAAGTCCACATGGGAGTGCCATGTGTGACAAATCTTTTGCTACTATGGTGGTTTTGTACCACTGGCAGAGACTGCGTGTCTCTGGACAGTAGTTGTGTACTACTATGGAAAGATACCTCCCTAGTTAAGAGGGAGTGTTGATGTTTCAGCATCGGGCAGAACTTCTCCTAGAATGGGCTGCAGACCAAGGGAGATAGGATACATTTATCACAAAGGTGCACTTGTGGTAAATGGGCCCAAACGTAGTCCTTCCTTGATCATGACAAGGAATAATATGGACTCGAGGTGATTGAATTGTTTTCCACGTGTCAGTTTGCATCAGGCCGACATTCACTCATAGGTGTGTGCCTATGGTGAAAGATCACGGTCTGGTCTTTGTCCTAGTCATGGTGATTTGACAAGGAATGATAAAGACTCGAGATGTTATATGCTATTACATGCGAACCCAAAGTGAGCCTAATCTTAGAGAGAGTTAATTGGCTCAGAGGGAGAGCCGCAGAAGGAGTTTCTCCTCGGTTCAGGTGGGAGAGAGATGTCTCTCAAGACTAACAGACAAGTGTCATGAGTCTAGGGTGAAGTTTGTATACTTCAAAGACAAGATTGACATGTTGCAGAATGTCTCCCTCGTTGAGAGGGAGTGTTGATGTTTGGACAACATCGAGAAGACATTATCGGGACGCATCCTTCCATGGATGATCACCTTATGTTCCCTATATATGGAACACTCATCATTGTAATAACATATCAAATATCTCTCAAATCTCATATGAATAAAAACCAACACTCCTCAACCTTTGTTTCCACTTGAAGTGTAACATCCTCCTCCTTCGCTGCCATCGCCTCCCTCAGAAAAAGAAAGAAAGGAATTGATCAGCTTAGTCCAAGAGTATAGGGATGTATTTTCTTTCACATATGATGAACTCAAAGCATATAAAGAGGATGTGTTTCAACATACTATCCCCCTCAAGGATGATACAAAACCTTTTAGATAAAAACTTAGGCGAATAAATCCTAAGTTAGCACCTTTAGTTCAAGCTAAGCTTAAGAAGATGTTGGATGTTGGCATCATTGCTCCAACAAGACATTCATCTCGGTGCTCCAACTTAGTTGTTGTTAGAAAAAAGAATGGGGGGATAAGATTATGCATTGATTTCAGAAATCTAAATCTTGCATGCATTAAAGACAATTACCCCCTACCCAACATGGAGACCCTACTTCAAAGGGTAACTGGTTCCAAGATCATGTCCATATTGGATGGCTTCTCCGGTTATAACCAAGTTTTGGTCAGGAAGGAAGATCAAAACAAAACTACCTTCACCACACCTTGGGTCACCTTTGAATACCTAAGGATGCCTTTTGGCTTACTTAATGCAGGTGCCACTTTTCAGAGAGCTATGGATTTTGCCTTCCATGAGTTAATGGGAAAAATCATAGAAATCTACCAAGATGACTTGACAGTTTTTTCAAAAGAAAGGTCAGATCACATAAGTCATCTTGGGCTGCTTACAATTGTTTAGAAAGTGAAGTATAGAAGAGAGTTCGGTACCAAGACCCTTGGATGTCTCATTGAGTGTCTTAGGGCCAAAAAGATGCAGAAATCTTCTTCTAACCTACAAAAAACAGCAAGATATTCTTGCTGGAAATTGCTAAAATGACTTAGAAAAAATTATTTCAGATTATCACAATGAACAGAAATAATTAAACAAAAATTTCTGAACATAAAAAAGAAAGATTAGATTGCAGATTTTTATGGAAATAAATCTAACACTGATAGATAAGTGGCTGAAAATAAAAACAGAAAATAGAAAAGCTTTGGATGGCCGAAAAAGATGGATTTCCAGATCTGAAATCCACTCCTCCAAACCTTTGGTAACCTGCAGATTTCTGTAGACCCTTGCTACAAAATACAAAAGAAGGTGAGAGTAATCTAACAACTTGCAAAATATTTTCCAAATTAATTAGAAACAACTCAGAAAGACTAATAGTAAGACTACTATTAATCTATCTCAAGCAAAATACTTTGCTTGAGTTTTCAAGTAAAATGCAAGCAAGGAAATGCAAAAGAAATAGATTGCAACAATATTACCTCATAAACAACAAACAATGGCTCCAAGAATACTCCAAGAGACACAAGAAATCATCCAAAGCTTCTATCTTATTACATAAGAAAAGATTTGTCCAATGGCACCAAGAATCATGAGAGAAAATGGGAGAGAATGAGAAAGAGATGGGAGAGATTTTGACATAGTAGAGTTGTTGTGAAAATAGATGTGAAAATGAGAGGGGATAGGCTTTCTTTTATAAGGGAGAGAGGACAAACCCCTCTTGGATGAATTACAAGTGTCACACATCCAAGAGAGATAGACAAAGTCAAGGAAGAGACACTTTTAGGGTTTTGGTAGTGAGTTAGGGTTTGAGGGGTGAGATGTGAAGGGGAAAAACACCTTTTGACTTGACAAACATGAGGTTAAGCTATAGGAAGGGCGAAATTAGCGTTTTAGGCATTTTTTCACTTTAATGCTTTACTTTTCCCTAAGTTCATGAGGAAGGGGGGTGCACTTTTCACTAGGGAGACTCACTTTTGGTTGTTGGCTTGGCATGGGGGCGTCTTTTAAGTGGAAAATCACTTTTCCAACTTAGGGAATACATTAGAAATCATTTCGCCACTCTCTCTCGTGACTTTAGACATTTTTACAATTCTTGGCTTTTTTAATTTAGCCAATTATTTGCTGACTTTTGACTGACTTGGACTCCTCATGGACAATGACCTAGCAAAACTTGTCCAATTGAGTTGAATCTTGGTCCAAGGGTGTAGGGGGTCCTCTGCCATTTGATTTGAGTACTCACACCCCTATACAAAATCCACAAGGACCAAATTTTTACATTTTACATCAAAAATAATTAAAATTTCCAATTAATGGAAAATTTTAATAATCAAAAAAAAACCTATCAAAACTTAACGAAATTCTGCAAGACTCTAGGAGATGTCTAGCATGGTCATTTACAACATTCATAAACCTTAGTCACCCCTTGGGCTCAATCATTAGAACGCCTTTCACCACTTTGGAGGATTTTGTGAGTGAAAAACTCAAGGAAAATTAAAATTGCATGGTAGGCAAGATTAATTACATGAGGAAAAAAAATACTCGATGAAAGGACTTCCATAATGATAAGGTCCTAGGCAACTAACTAAAAATTGACTCATGCTGACCTATTACATTATGCGGAAAAATTTATCATGTTGAGCCATAAGTCTTCAAAATATGTTGTACCATATGGTACATAGCTTCATGGTACATGACATTGACCCCTAGTCGAAATAGGTGGTCAACACTACCCTAGTTGTATTCTTGTAGGTTAATGTCCTAGGGTTTGTAATGGACTACCTTAGGGTTTGTAGTGGACTACCTTAATTTTCCATTCTAAAGGATAGAATCTAGATACCTGGGTTAGTAGTGTTCTACGCTAGGGTTTTATTCTTGTCTTTCTTTCAACCTTTTGCCTCCAAGAAAGAGCATTGCCTGACTCCATATGCCCAAGAGGATAAAAAAACACTAGTCTTTCTCCCTCCTTCCAAGTTGTAAACCCTAATTTTCCCTCTTCCTTTGTTGTTTTAGGGTTAGATTAGGATTTATTGCATTTACCTTCAATTTCTATCCATCTTTAAGCTTGGCGTCTAGGGTTTACTGGCATCTTTTCACCTTGAAGTGCATCTTGACATCATTAATTGCATTGTTGTTGTAATTTTCAGCCCTCTAGAGCTTAACGTCTTGCATCTTTAAGGTTGTTTCATGCCATTTATATTTTAACAAGTGATTGTTACTAAAGCCTAGTTTTAACTTGCATTTTTTATCCCTAGCTTATTGCATGATTGACCTATTTCAAGGGCTGATTTATTTTGCTGTTGTAACTTGACATATTGCTGAAGTAGTCATCATTAATACAAGTTTTATAACAGCCATAGCTTTTATCTTGATTTGTGGTGTTTGGGGCATTTCTTTGACTTATTTTGACTTGGTAAATATCATCCATTGTCCTATATACCTCATATATGAAAATCTGGAAACTACTTCATTAAGCACCTTTTTCTTGCCTTGACAACCTTGACCTAGTGGTGGTGTGTTTGAGTAACTGACATAGGAGGTCGTAGACTTGACTTTGTCTTGCTATAGGATTCCTTGAGATTGTTAGGGAACCCTCCCTTGTGTTGGATTTCGTCCTTCACTAAAACAAGGGAAGTAATTACTAAGGTGATAGTGGCAAGTACTACCAAAGTTACACTTGTCTTGCACCTTTAGAGAGGGTTTGCACATGGGTACTAGATTTTGTGATAATAGTCTATATTTAGCTCAATGGGACCACATGGAGATATTGGCTATTTTTAGATGGTGTTAAAGCCTTGGAGGACTTGCATATGACCTTGATGGGTACGACCTCCTTTATGATCCCTTGATTAACCTTGGGTGAACCATTGACTTGAGGGTAGAGTAGCCTAATCCACACACCTTGCTATTCCTGGACTTGAGATAATATAGGATAAGATGAGATAAGGCGCCTACCTTAAAGATAAGGTTGCGATTTTAGTGCCTTATCCTCTTTTAAAATTAACCTTATTCACTCTGCTATTTTTGTTCCTTATCCTCTTCTAAAATAAACTTATCTACTTTGCTATTTTGAGATCCTAAGTCAAGGTTCTATCTTTGGAATTCACCTTATCCCTAAAACCCATGCACCTTACTGAGAGATGCCTTGCTATTTTTGAGTTTCTTATTGTTAGAGGCTTATCTTGTGACCTATTTTCGAGGGAGTTACATGGATTATTTTTGGAATTTTACTCTCCTTAGACAAGTTCAACATACCTTGCGATATATTGAGCCATTCCTTCATCCCATTCATGCATCTTATCTTGGAAATTTGTGATCTCAAGGAAGTTTGACCCATCTTTGGTGGAGGATGTTTGAGTTATTTTTACAGGCAGCTATTCTTGGAGGAGAGATTCGCTTTCTTTGTAGGAGATGATTCGTATCTTTTCTCTCCCTCACTCCTTATTCTTTCCTCTATATATTGTATGGAGCAAAGAGAAGAAGAGGCTGAATTTACTATAAGATCTTGAGCTTCTTTTCTAGTTCTTTTTATTCTTCCTTTGCTTCTTCTTCCCATAGAGATTGAGACTATTAGCTAGCGTGGAGTATAAGTGGTGGTGATTGGTTTTGTTGGGCCATAATTAGTATTGTCTCATTCAATAGTGTTGATTTGTACCTTGATGTGTTGCTGTCCAAACTTGTCAGAACGTCGTTCTTCCTACAACTTTTTATAACAAGGACACAGGATTTCATTGGCGACGACTGCGTGTTTTTCATAGAAGGAACTTCTACAATCTTAAACTTTCATGTGTTATTGATCTCGTTCTTGACAGGGCTTGAGTGAATAGACCTCGGATTATCTTCTGCCCGACTCACTTTCTAGCTTTTCCTTTTCTATGACTCCATAGAAGGGACTGGTTATTGATTAGAATCTCTTGTTTCTCGCATTTTAAACAAATTTTCATAACAAGCAACAAACACTTTGCATCTTAGGCAAATTAGATTATGCATATAGGTCATTTTTCATTCTGTTTTAGGCACATTACAGCAAGACTAACTTTATGTAATTTTCATTTTGTCGCAGAAACAGAAAGAAACTCTACGTTTTTCTTGGTTTCCAAGCATTAAAATCATAAAAACTCATTAAAAAATACAAAAATAAATTAAAAAGAGACTTTAAATTCCTAAAAACAGTCATAATCAGCTGCAATATGTTTCATTTTTGCATTCAGAAAGAACTTGTTTTTATCATTATAATTGCATTGGGTTGCCTGCCCAACTTCATATTAATTTTCTACATCTGTTTTTGTACCATTTTCAATATTAAAACAGAAATTACAGCTTGCTGTAAATTCTGTTTTGTTACTTTATTGGTGCTTTTTTCAAAGCAAAATTGCATTAGGTTTTGTCTTGTCAGTCATATATAAAAATTGCAGCGTTTTGAGTGCATTTTTTAGTCCTTAAATCATTTATTACTTGCTGTTTATTGCATCTTTTGCGCAGATTTGTTTAGGACAGCCAGTCATGATTTTGATTTAAATTTCACTAATTTTTTATTGCATCATAGTTTGACACCTAAAGTCATCTAGGGATTACCCCCTGTGGTTAGCAAGCACTAACCCGAAGTGCAAGGAAAGAGTACATGGTGGCAGTGTACTATTTCCAATTACCCTGGAACCAAACGGTTTCAAGTCTTAAGGTCTTTGAGCATATGTTTATTTTGAAAAGGGGGGATTTGATGCACATGTTCGGGTGGTTCTTTTATTAGATATGGCTTACTTGGCATGATATTATGACTTGTGGACCCCTGGAGGGCGTACTTTCCTGTCTTTGCAGGTCTTTGACAGGTGACAACTTGATCGTAGAGGCACAAGGTCACTTGGACCTTCACTTGGGACATGGAGCCCACGGGATGGATGATGTGCCCCCTCTCCTAGGGACACATGGATAATGAACGTTGCCTTTGGAGGCATGAGAGTACACCTTGGAGGAGGAGACTATCCCTCCATTAGCCCAACCTTTGGCCTTGGAGGCCCAAAACGTCACATTCTAGGGCTTGACGCCATATTTGAGGGCTAGGGTTCGATGGTGTTGGTGGATTCGATGATGACTTGGCATGTTTTCATGGAGGGAGGCCCTTGCACATGGAGATTAGGCCTTTGGAGGCCCAACAAATTCCTCAACTTGCTCAACGATTTTCTCTCTATGCCAAAACGTCACCCCTTTAGGGCATGACGTCATCATTTAAGGCCTTTACTTTTTGTAATTTTGAAAATAAATTTGTAAAGGGGCAAATTRGGAGGTCRGCCTCCCTAATTTGTGTTTTACCCCAAGTGAAGTGGACAAACTAATTTTAGAAGGCCTTGTATAAACAAAGGCCTTGTGAAATTTCATTTTAACATATCACACTTGAGAGTTACAMACTCTCTTGGCTKAAATTTGTGCCCTACTTGGGAATTTTGCACTGTCTCTCTTTATTTCTCTTGCCTATTGGTGAAGAAGTAAGGCGCTATCTCTTGGATGCTTTTTCTTGGTATTGTTGGTGGAATATACTTGATAAAGAAGGGTTTCTTCATGTTATTCTTGGAATTGGTAAGGAATTTCTGCATTTATTGTTTGGTTTCTTCTTGTTTCAAGCATTTATTTCTCTATACCCTTGGAGGAGTATAAGAGCATACACCCTCCATCAAGTCTACCTTGTTGTCTTTGAATAGCTATTTTATCAAAGGTTGCTAGGAGTAAAAGGGCTTACACCCTCCTAGATTTACCTTGCTAGGTTTTGCATGCTCTAGGAAGTAAAAGGGCTCACACCCCTAGAGAAGTTGCAAACCTTAGCTCTTACAAAAGAGACTCCATCACCCAATTGACTAGGCACTAATCTACTTGCATTGGAGACACAATATTCTTGCATTGGAATACGTGAATTTACGAGATATTGCAATTGTTCAAGCTGGATTATATTCTACATGTTATAAGCATTCTTGTGCCCTAAGGGTGTCCTCTTTTATCCAAGCAATTTGCTGCTGTAATAAGTTTAATGCTACAGCCATTAGGGCTGCAGAAAACTCTCTTTTTCACTCATTACTCTCTAATCTACTGCTGAAATTTACTTGTGAACCTAGATTATTATTCTACTGATCATTGGCTATCTTTCTAACGGTTTACTTGTCAATTTTTGTAGTTAGATTTTGTTGTTGTAGCAATTGTTTGCTACAGCCACTTGACTGTTATAATACGTTGTTGATAACACTTAATAAACAGCCATAAAACTCACCAAAGTCTTGCTTCATTAATTTGAAGTTTAACTAGTCTTTGCTAGCTTTATTTTCTTCATCTCTTACTTGATTTTGGTAGTTAGATTTGCAGCTGATATAATTTGTTTACTGCAGAAAATATATTTCCATACCGCTGCAATTTTGGGACAGCAAGGTTTCATGCTTGTTCCCCTTTGGTTTAAGGCTTGTATATCAATCATTTGTCTTGTTTTGGGCAGGGTTAACATTGTCTTGCAGGTATACAACGTTTGAAAATCATTCTCCATCCAAAAGACTCATTCTTCAATCCTTTATTCACCTCCAAGCTTGACCTATAGGGGTTTCACTCATCATCTTTTCACTTTTCGTCTCAATCCCCCTAGGATCACCGAGATTCCCCCCTTGTGGTGACTTGTCATCACTAAAGTGAGGGGAGTGTCTATCTAAGGTGACAGTAGGTAGGTACTCCCATAGTTGTCACACTCTTGTGGTTTGGGTCGGGCTTTGCCCAACCTACAATTTGTGAGATAACAGTATGGACTGTATGAACCACACATGCGGACCGTACAGGTCCGTACAACAACAAAGGAAGCCGCACATGTTAAGATAAACAGGCCGCACGTGTGAGGACAAGTTGGTCACACGTGTGAGAAATTTTGGGCATAATTTAAGCCATACGTGTGAAGGAATTATATGTCCGTATAGGCTGACATCAGCAGTCATACGGCCGATGTTAGTGGACCGTACAAGTCACCTGTAGCAAGTTTGTTGATTAGGAATTTTTTCAGGTAATTTGCTAAGTTTGGTTGCTGATTTTCTGAATTGGTGAGGACAGGTTTTGTCCTCTATTTTTGTTGAATTTTCTGGTTGTAAGAAGACCGACTTTGCCTTCAGAAAATTTATGAAATTGACATTTACAGAACCGAAAATTTTGTATCTCAAGTGTGTGGATGATTTATCTTAGATCTTTATGTTTCTGCTGTTGTAATTTTCTGTCATAATTTCAGTGTAAAATTGTTCAGTGATAACAGCTGGGGTTTGTTGTTTGATCACTAGGAAGTAATTTTCAGATCTGAAATTAGTCACATAGAAAATGCATGTGTGTTACCCCCTAGTTGCACCAAGCAGAACTAACAATGATCCGCAAAAGTTGAAGAAGTCAATTGTTCAAAATTAGAGTTCAGAAGTCCAGCCGGGTCTTATGACCCCTTTAATTTATCTTCTTCTTCTTCTTCTTCTTCTTCTCCTTCTTCATGCATGATCCATACCCCCATGAGGGGAATTGTAATAAAATGAGCTAGCATGAGGACTTTCTTATGTAAAAAGGCTTAGCCCCCTAAGACTTGATCATGAGTGCATACTCTAGAGTGGTTTTTTTTACTTGTTAATTATATCTTGTTCGCCAACAAGTTATAATTTCTAAGTTTTTTTCACGCACAACCTCCAAAGTTGGAGTGTGTACTGATGGTTAGGCCTTAGTGTGTGTTGTATAAGACTAGTGTCCAATGTATATTACCATGTTGGTTCATTTGTATAGAGTCTTATGGACATGCACTAAGTCCCCATAAGTTTTTTTTTATTATTATTTTAATAAGTAATAAATTTCCTGGAAAACGGGATTTCTACTTAGTAATTTGATGTAATATTAAAAAAGTGGTACTAGGAGATGTTATATGCCTTGGGGGTATTCGTTTTCTAACTCAAAATACCCCTTTAACCCTTGTACCCCCTTTTTGAGAGAAAAATTTGATATTTTCTCATCAAAAATCATTTAACTCCAAAAAGGTGAAAAAAAAGACAAAAAATCAGCATCCCCATTATCAAGGAGACATGCCAAAAACATGCTCTGACTTGTCTCTAGTTCACTACTCTTCACTAGGAGTATGTGGCACTTGACGGCGACTTGTGTGGGAGTTAAAGAGAGTTATGTGGCAGCCCACTCCTACTTGAAAAAGATCCCAAAGATGAGGTGTGCCCCCCCTCTCAAGAGATGGCGCACGCATAGAGAGAGGCGCCTACCGCTTGAGAGGTGGCGACCTCTCGTGCATTCTTGCTTGATGTGGTGGAATTACATTGAGTCCACTTGAGTGGTGGCACTCTTCCCTTCACCCACATGTCTCTTCCTCTCTTGGAAAGTGCACCCCCCTCCTTGGGAAGTGCGCCCCCTCTCATTGAGAATTGCTCCTTTTCTATTTAACCAAGCATCCTCTCCACTCTAGAGCTAATGGGAGTTTGGACATGCTTGTTGTTGTAATACCATTGTAATACTTCTTTATTGGAATAAAAAGGCTTTGGAGGTCAAAAAGGTGTCTTGTGCAAGTGTGTGGATGATCATTGTCATATGCTATATTGTCATGAGGTGATGTTGTTCTAAAATTTTGTATTTCAATTGTTAGCTAGGCCTTTGAAGGGGTGTTGTCACCCAGTAGGATAGGATTAGTAAGCTAGTCTAATTTTTTAATCCGATTGTTTGCTTATTTGAGAGATTTTGATGTGCATGTATGTTTTGGTTAACTAACATGCTCTTTGAGTTTCTCTTGTAGGTGACACCGAGACTCTAACAATTTGTTTTGCAAGCAATTTAGTTCGCAGGGCTTTATTGCTTGGAGAGGTTGTGTCTTCCACAACTCCAAGGTTCTAAAGACATAGTCCCTCCTTAATCCACCAGAAGACTCCATTGCCCAAGGGTTCCAATCTACAAGCTTCTCTTTCTCTCCTTCTCAAAAAACTCAAACATTTTCTAGTTACTTTTACTTGCATTCATAAAGATCCAAGTTTCATTTATAAATTTTAATTAGATCTTTATTTATGCAAATAATTCATACATAGAAACAAGCTTTAGATCTAAAATTTTGAGTAGATCTTGATTGAAAGGGGGTATCTTTTAGCAAGTATTTCTTTTAAAATTTTAAGGCTAAAAGGTAGAGTTGATTGTTAGAGCTTTTAATCATATATCTGGCAATCTTAGTGCCTCATTGTTTGTTGTCCCGAACAGAAAACAAAAGCCACTAAGAAAGCTAGCGTCTAGCATGCTTTCTTGGTTGATTTCCATTAACTTTTGCTTAGCTTTCACTTACTAATTTTTGGGCTTAGTCTAACATTGTTTGCAGGCTGTCCCAAAGTCATTTTGGGGCACTTTCTTCAACAATAGCTTGCTGTTTTTTGCAGGTTTGCAAACAGCCAAGAAGAAACTCTGCCCAAATTTCGAGGATCCGGAGCATTTGGGACCACCCAAGGCTTCCAATTTTCTTCCAATCTAGTTTTCTCTCAATAAATTTGTAAATTTGTGGCCTTGAGTATAAAAGGACCATAAATATTCTTCGAAAAAATATTGTAACCGAAAAGAAAGAGTGGGATAACCCACTAGGCCTGCCATCCCCCCCGGGTCTAGGGCGTACTGTCTCATTTTCGTGTTTATCTCTTTTACTTGCTTTCTTTTCATTTTTGCAAAGTTAAAATAAACACAAGCACCACAAAACGTTAGATAGGTTTGAATTTCTAGATTAGATTAGTTTAGATTTCCTTTTTGCAATTTCCTTTCAGTTATTTCAATTTGGCAAATAAACCTTCCCCTCAGCAACCTTAGTATGCTCTAGCCCCTTGCGAGCTTTGCTTGATCTGGGGTGTCCATCAAAAAGGGAACTAGTCAGTGTGGATCAATGCTGTAAATGTCGTGTCGGGGTAAGTGTCGGCGAGGGTGGGGTAGAGATCATGTCGGCGACATC
>JZKD02S1676473.1:132122-159236 GCA_000966675.3 Picea glauca | reverse complement strand
CCCTCTACAAAGGCACCCACAGGTGAGACTTACATTTCTCTGTTATTACTGCACCCCATGCCCAAACACTTACCCCATGCCACCTCATACACTTACATGACCTGGATTGGCTCCCACCTGGGAAACACCCCAAACTTAAGGAAGGTTAGCCCAAAAGGACACCCTGAGACCTTCTCCAAACCTAACTTGTCAAATTGCATAGCGTCTTTGAGCATTTGTCTGGGTTAAAGGGGGTTTGATGCACATGTTTGGGTAATTTAATTATTGGATGTGATTTACATGTTATGATCCCTATGACTTATGAGCCCCTGGAGGGCGTACTTCTTGTTGTTGCAGGACCTTGCCCGGTGGACAGGTACACGTGAGGGAATGATTAGGTCGGACCTTCATGAGGGCTTAAAGCCCACAGATGGATGTTGTAACCCCAGCCAGGGGTAAGAAGACATTGAAGATTTGCACCAGGAAGAAAGAAGGACGTTGCCTTTGGAGGCACCCTGGCCGACCTAGACCCAAGGGGAATCTTGCTCTTCCACATGGACGTTGGCCCTTGAAGGCCCAGGACGTCACCATCATGACCCTGGACGTCATCCAGAGCTAGGATTTTCGGTTTGGAGGCATTTATGAGCCTAGTGGCACGTGTGGGCTTCATCTAGGGCCTTTGGAGGCCAAGCGCCCTACCTTTTAGGCTCAACGTTCCACCTTAGGGCCTCAACATCACCCTAGAAGGGCATGACATCACCCTTGGAGGTCTCTGTAGATGCTAATTAATTTTATTTATGTCAAATTTGAATTTATTTGTAAATTGGCCAGGTCCGCCTTATTTTGACCTAAAATTAATTAAAGGTCACCAGTTTTGTATAAATAAACATAAAATACTTTCATTTTACACATAACAACTCCTCACACAAGAGGAGATGTCTGAAATTTAAGCCCTAGTAAGGGTTATTGGCTGAAATTGTGAGTCGCACTCTTGTATAAGGCTGATTTTTGCAAGTTGGATCAATCTTGGAAGCTTTTATGGTGATCTTGCATGGTATTTTCATGATTATTCTTGGTGCAAGTAGGTAAAATCTGCATTTTTTGTCATCTATTGAATGGTTTATGTATGGTTTTATTTGTTCATACAAGACTATGAAATTTCATGGTATACTTAATGCTTGAAGTAAGGAACTTAAATTGTTATTTTCTTACTTTCTATTTGCAAGTTTTTCATTGAATTGATCTAGTGACTAGTAAAACCCTAGAGCCCTAGTTTGCTAGCACTCTAAGGTTTTGACCTAGTTATCTTTGCCTAAGTTTGTATCCCATAAGAAGCCTAAGGAGAGCAAGGTGTTAGGGCCTAGAACTGTCTACACCCTAGTATCTTGTTTCTTGAGGAAAATGCATAGAAGTACTTAAGTTACTACTCCTATGCATTCTCCCTCTTAGACTTTTGTGCACTATCAAAATCAAATTGTAGCCTTTGAAGAAGCCGTCCACTTGACTCCATAAGCCCTAGAAGGCACTAGTTCTTGCCTCTCTCTTGTTGAAGGATTGATTAAACACTCAAACACTCTTCTCCTAAGCCTTTACTAACTATTTCTAACCCTAGTTTAGCCTAGATCACTAACTTATTTGCTGCTGTTATAAATGACTGCTACAGCCATCTAAATGCAGCAAATTTTTTGCATAATTGACTTTGAATGCTAGTTAAACACTTTGGAAGTTGTTTATGACATTTGTTTATCATTCTGCTTAGTAAATGCTATATTTTTACTGTCTTTTCAAGCAATTCTAAGGAGTATTTGTTGCAGCTGTTAAATTATATCAATTGTTGTTGTAAACTTATTAACTGTTGCAAATTTATATCAGCTAGCACTTATTGTCATTGTCCATTGTCTCTTGAGGTGTTATTATCATATTTGTACCTGGAATTATTGTATATGCATGCTATATTGTCTTGTTCTAGGCAGGTACATCAAGCACTTCATTAACCTCGTCTTTGGGACACGGATTTAGTGACTTTGGTAACCAGTGGGGGGAATATATCTCGAACATAACCCTAGTTTTCCATCCCTTTAGGTTACCGGGGACTCCTCCCCTGGGGTAGACCTTGCCTATCACTAAAAAGCGGGGATTTCCTATTAAGGTGATAGTGATAGGATATCCTGTTTGTCACGCCAATCTCACTTACTTGCCTTGGGCTTTGGGCAAGTACAGATTGTGCAATAACAGGACAAATATGAGTTGTTCCTTTAAACAAGTTTTACATTTCTCAACATTTCTTATGAAAAATGATCATCCAAAATATTTCAATCTTGTCACATGTAAGGTAATGTAATATGGCCAATAAGGCATAAAACCATCAAATAACATTCAAATCACTAATTCGCATGGTGTTATTAAACAATTTGGCATTCAAACAAAATACTTAAAGGAAACTACTAATACCTGCACTGCTATGTCACTTGCATCAACTGCATAAACCTGCAACCCACTTCAAATTTGTTAACTAAATACAGAAAGGAAATAATGAACAAAAACTATTTTTAACATATGGCTATTCCAAGATACAATCAACAAATTTTATGAAACAAGTTTAAGCAAATAACAATATGCCCTCCCCTAAATGTGGCAAGTTTAACATGTTATTAAAAGCCACAGATTATTGATTAAATCAGAACACTTCCATGATCTTAAAACCTAGGTAATGATATTTTGGGGCATAACTGTATTACATGGGACCTATATGGCAATATTATAAAGAAAAATACTTCACAGATCTCCACTGGGGATAAATTTTTCGTTACACCACCAAAATCAAATGGATATTATTAACCGAATCAAATGCTTCACACAAAAAGCATCAATCTACAACATAAAAATAGCATAAACACTTTAAGAAATAAACATACATCTAAGAAATAGCAATAACCATAAATTTAATCCATAAACTCAATTCATTACATCAGGTAGTTCCATTTTGTTGGGAAGCATATTTACTTGGCCAAATACATGAGTTGACACATTTAGTGACCGCCATGTGGTCTCAAACTGTTGCTATTTTGTCACCTTTCCTTCTTGCAGAGGACCTTAAAATGAACATTCTTAATAAACATAGCTTAGAACTCTCCTCCTTTGGTCTAGAACACCAAGATTAGGTTAGGCTATGTCTCTTTTGGGTTAGTAACTTATTAATCTTTCTGCTTAATACTTAATTATGTGACATAAAACTAACCTTGAGACACTCATTGGAATTTCCCGAGATGGCTTTGAATGCAAATTCAGAAAATTCACCTCAACCTTGATGTTTCCCGGATCTATTTCCTATGAACTTTCAGCCTTGGCACCAAATCTGAAATATAAATTACAGTAGTATATATTTCATTTCTGTCCAACCAATTACACAAGGCAGCCAAAGAAAATAAACACCGAACAATTGTATTTGAGGGGAACTATTTTCCAACCCTTAGGGCACACTTCCCAACACTAAAACAGATCTGAAAAATACTTATTATATCAGATTTATTACAGCCATAAATCTGCCCACTTAGCTCCTATATATTTTTCAAATCACTTAACAAAATCTGCCTACTGTTATGTCCAATCAGTATGCATACCAGCACTGGGAACTACTCAATCATCATGAGAACATAAGCGGAAAATCAAATCTGCAAGTACACAAAGTTTGGACAGCGATGAACTCTTCCTATATACATAACATGAAATTACAAGTACATACGAACAGCTTTTCCAGAGCTGGTACAAGTAAGTCCTTCAAGCTTACCACAAGCCAAGACTTCTCCAATGCTCTCCAAACCCTAGCTAGAGAAACCATAACAAAACCCTAGCCACCAACTACTCCTAGCTAGGAATCACTCCCAACCAAAGTTGATCGTTCCACCAAAGATCCACAACAATCTAGCATACACACCAGCAAGTCTTCTTTGGCACCTACACTCGCATCACACAAGTGTACAAGAGACAACAAGATAATCTCCCTCTATCTTATCCACATCAAGTATTCCAAGTAGTACTAGGGTTTCCAAATGCCACAAAAGCATAGTCTTCTTTTCTAACAAGAACCACAAGAACAAGTGATCCCTTTGCTCCTCTAGGGTTTCTTCCAAACCCTAGCTTCCCTTATCTTCATGGGGAAAACCCTAACCCTAAAGCCTTGCTTGCATCAACACAAGAACTCTAGCACTCAAGACAAGAGAGCAAAGTACAATGAACAAAAATATATAAGACAGAGACAAGTTCATTCTAGCTCTCACATCTCTAATAAAATGATGTATTAGCTATGATAAATGAAAAGATTCTCTCCTCCCTTTATATATATGAAAAGGTGCGGGAGGCCAACAATATAAAAGTGGACAATGTCCACAACAAGCAACCTAACTAACCACTAGACGGGTCCACATGTGAAGCGCTCCAACTCTAAGTGATACATGTTAAGCTCCAAGGCATGCACATCCATCAAGCAAGGGTCCCAAGGTCAACACTACACAAGAAGGATCCAATGCTCCTCTCCAAAGGTCCCCAATGCTCCAACACTAACTCCTAAGCCATGTGCTCCTACGGGTCTACTACACCTCCAGGAACACTCCTCAACCCAAGCGTCTTCAAGTCCAACATGAGGCCCCATGGAAGCAACCAAGTGGCCTCATGATACCCGAGGCTAAATACCCCCCTTCCAGATGCCCAATGTTGATGTTTTGTAGCTCGAACAGGTACTTCCACATTGATTTGTATCTAACATGTGGAAGTCGTCATTAATACCTCTCAAAGTTTGGAAATCCACTTTAATAATATAATTATTAAAGTGAATGTCTTTTTATAATTAATGGAGGTTAATTTAAATGAAATGCCTAAGTTTTTGGCATTACTGATTTAAGTTAATTAAATGAATCTTAGCCATTGATATCAACTGATGGAGATTTAATCTCAACCATTGATCACTTTGGAGGTTAGGGTTTTGGCTCATCTCAAGATTATAAAAGGCAGCCAAGGGTGAGGAGAAGACACACATTGTGCAAGGAGTCGGTGACTCAATTGAGTGGAGAAGCACTTTCACTCTGCAGATTCAACGAGAGAGAAAATTTATGCAGCCAGGAAATTTCCAGCAAGTACCAAGCAAGGCAAAGGTTGGGAGATTTTCTTGAGGGGTCATACATCCTGCAGAAGCATCCAAACAGGTCGTACAACCCTCAGCAAGCAGTCGCAAGGGCCATACATCCCACGGGTAGCAGTCGTACAATCCATACAACCCACGGCAAGGGTCATACAGCGTATGACTCGGCCGTACAAACCATCGTACAGCCAGGTGCACAGCAGGCAAGGACAGCAAAGGGGCAGAGGGTTTCATCGGGTGAAATCAGCCCAAGTTTTGTTGTTGTTTGTATTTTCTCAATGGGCCATTATCCCGGTAAGGGAGACCCAATTTTCTATAATAAAATCTTCTCATTGTTGGCTTTCCCTTGGGGGTTTTCCAGGGGGTTTTACCCAAAAATATCTGTGTACACGAATTTGGTTTCATGTTTTACTTCCACTGCAATTTTCTGTTAAGAATATCAATGTGCTTTTATTCAGTAGATCTGCATTTTATTTCAACAAGGATTTACTAGGAATTAATTGTTATGACTGGGGTTTAGGGAAATTTAACATGGTATCAGAGCTCACACTCTGAAGGAGATCAGACAATAGTTTTGTCACGGGTTTAACAGTAGATCTAAATTCCAACAATTTATATTCCTCATTAAAATTATGATTTGGAGATGAACGCAACCGGTTTGGAGTTTGAGGACAGGTTGGAGGGTGCATCTAACTTCATTCCTTAAAAGGCGAGGGTTACATTAATTCTCATGAAGAATGGATTGTGGGAGTTTGCAAATACCATCGTGACCCCACTAACAGACAAAAGAACTGGAAGTCCATAATCAAAAGAATGTGAAAGCCTGGAGGATCATCTTAGATGCGGTGAAGGATCACCTAATTCCTCACCTATCTGAGAAGAAGTCAGCCAAGGAAATGTTTGGAGCTCTAACAAATCTTTTATAGAGCAGTACAGGAAGATGGTGTGGAGGGAAAATTTTAGAAACACTAAGATGACTAGATCAGATACAATGACCGACTATCTAACCAAGATCACTCAGGTTCATGATTAGTTGGCAGCAATTGGGGAGGTCGTGACAAATGAAGAGATGGTGAGGAAGGTCCTGAATAGTTTCACGGTTTCCCTAAGCCATGGGCCCCATTCATCAAGGGCATCGTTGCACGGGAGACACTTCCCAAGTTGTACAGGCTATGGGATGATTTCATCCAGGAGGAGATTCGGAAGAATCTCTAGCAGGCCAACAAAAGGGTGATGATGAGAATTTGGATCTTGCTAGTGAAGCAAGGAAGAGCAATGGGAATACAGGTGGAGAGTCAACTTCACGGGCTAGAAAGAAGAGGGGTCTGAGCAAAGTGAAATGCTTTGCGTGCCACAAGAGTGGTCACTATGCTTCACAGTGTCCTGAACAGAAAAAAGGCAAGGGTAAGTCTCAACAAGTAGCAGCATCTGCAAAAACTCAAGTCAAGGAGTTTGTTGAGGGGTTCGAGAAGGATTTCTTGTTAGTCTCTTGTCTTTCTGGCACAGTTTCCAATAATTCCTGGTTCGTGAATAATGGGGCTTCTCATCACATGACAGGGACATAGGAATTGTTCACCAGTTTGTCAAAGAAGGACTTGGATCTGTATGTGGAGCTTGGCACCAATGCCAAGTGTGGTGTAGAGGGAGTTGGGACGGTCAGGTTTCAGTTGGAGTCAGGAGGTTCTCTGGAGGTGGTAAATGTGTTGTATGTTCCAGAACTCAAAATGAATTTTCTCTCAATTTCGACAATGGAGGACAAGGCATACGCCATCACTTTCGAGGATGGTCAGGTCTTATTCGGCCGAAAGGATCTAGCCTTGACTCAGCGCGAGTTCTTTGTAACAAAGAGGGAAATCTACACAGGATGAAGGCCAAACCAGCACATGCTCTAGTTCATGACAGTGATAACCTATGCGAGCTTTGGCACAGAAGGATGGGTCACTTGCACCACAGAGCACTACCTGCACTGGGGGAGATTGTCACTGGTCTTCTGGAGTTCAGTGTAGAGAAACAGGGAGTATGCAAGGGGTGTGCTCTTGGCAAGAATGCCAAGGATGCTTTTCCAAGCAACGAGAGCAGATCCAAGGGGATCTTGGATCTAGTACATACAGGCATATGTGGTCCGATGCCAGTAAAGTCAATGAACAGGTCTAGTTACTTTGCGACCTTCATAGATGATTTGTTTAGGAGGACATGGATTTTCTTCATGAAGACCAAGAGTGAGGTCTTTAGTCGGTTTCAGGAGTTTAAGGATCTCGTGGAGAATCAGATAGGAAAGAAGATCAGAGTTCTGAGGTCAGATAATTGGGGTGAGTACACCTCAAAAGACTTCAACGATTTATGCTCGGAAGCGGGGATAAAGAGGAAGCTGGCAGTACCTTACAACCCACAGCAGAACAGGGTTGCAGAAAGGAAGAATCGGTCCATCGTTGGCGCTGCCAAGGTGATGATTCATGACCAGGATCTGCCCATGTTCCTTTGGGCAAAGGCATGCAATACAGCAGTGTATGTACAAAACAAGAGTCCTCATAAGGTCTTGGAGGACAAGACTCCAGAAGAGGCATTCTTTGGAGTGAAGCCGAAGATTGGCCATTTTTGCATTTCCAGTTGTCTAGTGTATATCCATGTACCAACAGAGAAGAGGACAAAGTCGGAGCCCTCGGGGGAGAAGGGCTTATTTATTGGCTATATTGAGACCTCAAAGGCATAAAGGATCTGGATTCCAGTGTAGAGGAAGATCGTGATGAGCCGAGATGTCAGGTTTGAGGAAAACTTGGCATCTAGGAAGTCTCATGATTTACCAGCAGTCTGAGATGTCAGGTTTGAGGAAAACTTGGCATCTAAGAAGTCTCACGATTTACCAACAATGGCAGAGGACGAGGAGCAAGTGGCTTCAAAGGGAGAACAGCGTTCACAGACTTCCAGTGCAAGGAGTCAATCTTCAGGTCAGGAGGAGGAGTTAGCCCCTTCCAACTCTGTCTAGAGATCCGAGTGGTTTGAGAAGACATTGCAGGATGCTCAGGAGCATGTTGAGGCTCCTAGGAACACATTCAAGGAAAGCAGGCCTCCAAAGAAGTTTCCAAACTTCGTGGCACTAAGGAGTAACGTCACTGAAGATGCAGCAGACTGTCGGGTTTATTAGGATGATGTGTAGGTTATTGTGCTAGGATTGGAGGGACAGTGAGTTCCAGGTGGCTCTTCCAGAGGTACCTTCCTCGCTAAGAGGGAGTGTTGATGTTTTGTAGCTCGGAAAGGTACTTCTACATTGGTTTGTGTCTAACATGTGGAAGTCATCATTAATACCTCTCAAAACTTTGGAAATTCACTTTAATAATTTAATTATTAAAGTGAATGTCTTTTTATAATTAATGGAGGTTAATTTAAATAAAATGCCTAAGTTTTTGGCATTAGTGATTTAAGTTAATTAAATGAATCTTAGCCATTGATCTCAAGTGATGGAGATTTAATCTCAACCATTGATCACTTTAGAGGTTAGGGTTTTAGTTGATCTCAAGATTATAAAAGGCAGCCAAGGGAGAGGAGAAGACACACATTGTGCAAGGATTCGATGACTCAATTGAGTGGAGAAGGACTTTCACTCTGCAGATTCAGTGAGAGAAAATTTATGCAGCCAAGAAATCTCTAGCAGGTTGTACCAAGCAAGGTAAAGGTCGAGAAAATTTCTAGAGGGGCCATACAACTCGCAGAAGCAACCAGACAGGTCGTACAGCCCGCAACAGGCAGCCTTAGGTGTCGTACAGCCCATAGCAGGTTGTGTATCCCGCAGAAAGGGTCGTACAGCATACAGTTGAGTCGTACAGGTCGTTGTACAGTCAGGCGGGCAGCAGGCAAGGATAGCAAAGGGGCAAAGGATTTCATATGGTGAAATCAGCTTGTTATCAGACAATCTGTACTTGCCCAAAGCCCAAGGCAAGTGAGACGAGATTGGCATAACAAGGGGGTGACCTATCACTGTCACCTTAATAGGAAACCCCTTTCTGTTTAGGAGTATGTTAAGATTACCCCAAGGGAGACGTCCCTAGTGACCTAAAGGGTCGATGAAGCTAAAGCAAGGATGCAAAGATACCCCCCTCTCACTGGTCACTCAAGTCAAAAGGTCTTATGTCTTAAGGGATGAAACAAATGTAATGGATGAAGTGTACCTGCCCAGAACAAGACAACAAGCAAATATGGCAGTTTCAAGTACAAAATGATATTAGTACTTCAATAAGACAATAAACCATTGAAATGTATACTAGCTTATATACAATTGCAGCGAAATGGAAGTTTACAACAACAAGAAGTATTTTATAACAGCTGCAAGAAATATGCCTCAAAATTGCTTGAAAAGACAATGGAAAGATAGCATTTACTAGGCAGAATGATAATAAACTGACACAAGCAAATTTAGAAGTGTTTAGCTAGCATTCAAAGTCAATTATGCAGAAAATTTGTTGCATTTAGATGGTTGTAGCAGTCATTTATAACAGCAGCAAAAAAGTTAGTGATTGGGGTAAACTAGAGTTAGAAATAGTTAGTAAAAGCTCAGGAGAAGAGTGTTTGAGTGTTTAATCAATCCTTCAACAAGAGAGAGGCAAGAACTAGTGCCTTCTAGGGCTTATGGAGTCAAGTGGATGGCTTCTTCAAAGGCTACAATTAAATTTTGATAGTGCACAAAAGTCTAAGAGGGAGAATGCATAGGAGAAGTAGTAACTTAAGTCCCCCTATGCATTTAACTCAAGAAACAAGATACTAGGGTGTAGGCAATTCTAGGCCCTAACACCTTGCTCTCCTTAGGCTTCTTATGGGATAAAAATTAGTCAAAGATAACTAAGTCAAAACCTTAGAGTGCTAGCAATTTAGGGCCCTAGGGTTTCACTAGTCACTAGATCAATTGAATGAAAAGCTTGGCAAATAGAAAGCAAGAAAGTAGCAATTTAAGTTCCTTACCTCAAGCATCAAGTACACCATGCAATTTCATAATCTTGTATGAGCAAATAAAACCATACATAAACCATTCAATAGATGACAAAAATGCAGATTTTACTTACTTGCATCAAGAATAATCATGAAAATACATTGCAAGATTACCATAGAAGCTTCCAAGATTGATCCAACTTGCAAAAATTAGCCTTATACAAGAGTGCACCTCACAATTTCAGCCAAATGCCCTTAGTAGGGTGCAAATTTAAGACCTCTCCTCTTGTGTGAGGAGTTGTGATGTAAAAATGAATGTACTTTATGCTTATTTATACAAAATTTTGACCCTTGATTAATTTTAGGTCAAAATTAAGGCCAACCTGGCCAATTTATAATAAAATCCAATTTTGACATAATAAAATTAATTAACACCAAAAGACACCTCCAAGGGTGATGTCATGCCCTTCTAGGGTGATGTTGAGACCCTAAGGTGGAACGTTGAGCCTAAAAGGTAAGGCGCTTGGCCTCCAAAGGCCCCAGATGAAGCCCACACATGCCACTAGGCTCATAAATGCCTCCAAAACGAAAACCCTAGCTCTGAATGACGTCCAGGGTCATGATGGTGACGTCATGGGCCTTCAAGGGCCAATGTCCATGTGGAAGAGCAAGATCCCCCTGGGTCTATGTCTTCCAAGGTGCCTCCAAAGGCAACGTCCTTCTTTCTTCCTGGTACAAATCTCCAATGTCTTCTTACCCCTGGCTAGGGTTACAGCATCCATCTATGGGCTTTAAGCCCCCCATGAAGGTCTAAGCTAATCATTCCCTCATGTGTACTTGTCCACTGGGCAAAGTCTTGCAGCAACAACAAATACGCCCTCCAGGGGTTCATAAGTCACAGGGATCATAACATGTAAATCACATACAATAATTAAATTACCCAAACATGTGCATCAAACCCCCCTTTAACCCAGACAAATGCTCAAAGGCGTTATGCAATTTGACAAGTTAGGTTTGGAGAAGGTCTCAGGGCATCCTATTGGTCTAACCTCTCTTAAATTTGGGGTGTTTCCCAGKTGGGATCTAGTCCATATCATGTAAGTGTATGAGGTGGTATGGGGYACGTGTTTGGGCATAGGGTGCATGTGATAATAGGGAAATGTAAAATCTTACCTGTGGGTGCCTTTGTAGAGGGCGAGTTGCACCTTGTCATAAATGCTATTGTTTCCTAGCTCATTGATTGTCTTTTACTCTTAGCTTTATTGCTTTTGATCTTTTGTTTTTGTGCTTCAAGGGAATAGTTGAGGGCCACTATCCTGGCTTGATGACCAGAGGTGGCAGCGTTATCCACAAACATTTCACGGAGATGAGAAGGTTGGCTCGTGATGAGACCCCCTTTCTCTTGGCTATGCCACCAAGAGCCACTACCCTGGTTTGGTGACCAGATAGGTGGTAGTGTCATACCGCTACATGCCCATGGTCATAATAGGTCGACTCATGATGAGACTTTCCATCCATCAACTAGTACCTTGAGTGTTTATGTATCTTATGGGTCCCCMTTTCTTATTGAGAAKCTTTTCACTGCTTTCTCGGAGATCCCTGGGCGAAGCATCTCAAAGGTTTCAATATTGGCTTTTAACTCTTGCCCGCTACTTTTAGCCTCTAGGACTTTAGCCCCTTCTTCCCAAGAGGTAAGGTACAACCCTTCCTAGTGTAGCCAATCCCAATGCCCAAACAAAGGTAGGGGAGATGAGAGGAATAAAGATGGAAAGTGGTAAGTATGGAGGGAACGGACGATGACCTTTCACAGACCCACCCAATGGMAACCCATCCTAAAGGGAGATCAACTTACTAGGGCACCATGTCACCCTTCCAGGTATGAACGAGGCAAAGAGCATAATTTCCAAGCAAACATCATGAAATGAAGAAGAATTCAATGCAACATATTTGAGTGCTTCAAAAATCAGAGTGACACATACCATGATACTCGGACTCATTACCTCATGGAGCAAGACTCACTGCTACTTCAGGACCAAGCTGGCGGGATGGATACTGTCGCTGTTGATAAATGGACTGCACTGAAGAAAAGAGGAGCCCTTCGGGGCCATGCTTAAGTCGTCCAGCTCTCGGTACTCCATGTCTAGGACCTGTGGGCCTCGAGACGTGATCTCCTTAGTTATCCCTAGGCTAGGGGATAACACAACCCGAGTTTTGTTGTTGTTTGTATTTTCTCAGTGGGCCATTATCCCGATAAGGGAGCACTGATTTTCTATAATAAAATCATCTCGTTGTTGGTTTTCCCTTGGCTTTTTCCAGGGGTTTTTACCCAAAAATATATGGGTACATGTGTTTGGTTTCTTGTTTTACTTCCCCTGCAATTTTTTGGTTAAGAATGTCAGTGTGCTTTTATTCAGTAGATTTCCATTTTTTTCAGCAAGGATTTACTAGGAATTAATTGTCATGACTGGGGTTTAAGGAAATTTAACACCCAATGCTCCTCCTCCAACTAGGTCATCCTCCCAGGAAAGCAACCAAGCCCTCCATGTGCGCCTCATGAAGAATGTCACGATGTCACATACGTCTCCAACATCCTAAGGAAGTGCACCACATAAGTATGAAGTCAAGGTATAGCAATCCATGAGTAAGTTATCTTCAATGTGTAGGTTCACTACAATACAACCAAGGGTGGTCAACACACCATGCACTCCACGTCACATGCAACACCCTCGTGCATAAGGTGTAAACAATTTCGGAGTAACCCCAAAAGCTAACAACACTAAGGAACGATGAGATTAATTGATTAATTAATTCATCAAGCATTTGCTTTGAATTAACATGTGTGACATATTGGTTTCATATTCTCCTAGAAATTCCCCTTGTCAAGTTTTTATTTCTAAAGTTTGTGAACTTGTGAGATTCAAATGGTATCGTTGTCCTTGCAAGTTTTCTTTTCACTTCCACTCCATGAATCCAAGAATAAGGCATCGATCATGATTTACAAGTGTTTTTCAAGGTAAAGTATATTAAATATCATTGTTGGTCTTCAAACTTAGTTGCAGATTTGTGAGGGAAATACATTATATCAGCAGTAAAACATCAATTTAGGGTGATTTTATTTCACTTTATGTCAAGTTTGTTCATCATTTTGCAACTTTCATTGCAAAAACTGTGAGACATTATCATAGATTTACGAAAAATCTGAGTTTTTTGACATATACAATCATAAATCTGAACTTAACCATTGCTGGTTCGAAGAAGAAGTTGCAGCTTTTTGAGTATCCTATTGCAGATTAGCAAGTTTTGTTGTAGATCTGAGGCGCCATATTCCCCGGAAATGCATAGATAAAGCCTCAAATCATCTAGGGAGACCCCCCTGAGGTTAGCAAGCACTAATCCAAAGTGAGGTAGTGAAAGCCTCAAATCATCTAGGGAGACCCACCTGAGGTTAGCAAGCACTAACCCATAGTGAGGGGGACTATGTGAGGTAACATTCGCAGTTTCCCTAATAGCTGTCTGGACACCTATGGATTCTTTCGTTCAAAGGTATTTCCGGGTGATAACAGGTTGGAGATAAGGATGAGTGTAAATCTCTTTCAGGTTGTGCCTATTTTCTTATTTTGGGTCTGATTGCTTGGTCGAACGAGAAACAATGCATGATCTACCTCTCTCTCTTCCGATGAGGTCAACTTTAACGGTGTTGTCACAAGACTCACAACTGAACAAGAGGCAATATGGATTTGGACATTATTGGATGAGCTTGGACTTTGTTGAGAGCAACCAACTTCACTTTAATGTGATAATTAGGGTGCCATTCAGATTGTTTGCCATCCAATATATCATTGCAAGACCAAACATATAGAGGTTCATTATGGAAGTTGATTCAGGAGCATATCATTCATCTGGCATATTGCGTACTGATGACCAGATTGCAAACATCTTCATCAAACCTTTGACAGACGCCAAGTTTGTCAAATTTCACACTGATTAAGGGGGGGATTATTGTAATGTCCCTATTCCCCAAAACAAGTTTAAGGTGGGATGTTACAGTTATGGTGGTTTATCTAAATGTGGTTCTCAATTCAATTGTAAATTACTCAAGTGCATATGATATTCCTTGATTATTTAGGTGCAATGGTACACATCTAAACACTTATATCTTGGGTGAATCTTCTTTCGACGTGCTTCTAATTACCTTGGATTATCACCCAATATCTTCAACATGGTATTGGTGATGCTATGTGACTAGGGTGATTGTGGATCTAAATATGTGGCGCTTAACATAAGGTTGGTTGCTTGCGAGGAGGAGTGCACAATAGGTCAGATCTAATTTCACCAAACTGTGATTCTTTCTTAGTGTGAAAGTTTCTATTTCTCTACAGATTTTGTGTGAATGTGATCACACCCAGTTTTCCTCTCATAACTTCTATTGCCTCTTACACAATGCACCCCCTACAACACCATTTCTCAGAGCATTTTTTTTTGTTCTTCCAGGGCCGATTTTGTCCCTCCTCCAACACATGAAAAAGCACGAATTCCTATGCAGGGCTCTGTGAGATAGCATTTTTTTTGTATGATTTGTTGAGCCATAACGAGTTCCCATGCATATCTCTGCCATATTGCCTTCTGCTAAGGTTTTGTTTTCAAATCTGGGCCCTCCTACTTAATCTCCGCAGCAAGCCACCGCACCACAATTAATTTGTAGGCATATTTGAAGTAAACTGCAAAACACATTTTTTACTATGTGCAACAAGAGATTAAAGGCAACAAATAACAATTTCTTTTTCAACAGTGTCATGTCATGTTTGATAATTGATTGGCCATTCTACACCACGATCTTGCGAACCCTAGTTCAGTGCTATCATAGATGCAACACATTTTGTTATTTAAGCTAAAGTCTTCTTGTAGGCATGTTTTTCTATAGCATGCTCATCTGGTGTGTTTTTTGTCAGGGAGGGGCGAGCATGGCTTCCCCTATGCCCTATCAAAACTAGTTTTGGAGCAATGTCATCTCTGATGTGGTTCATGACTTGATTTTGTAATTAATAAAAGAAGTTAGAAAAAGGTGTTGCATAACTTATACAAGCATATGCCTCTCTCCCTATGTATTGAGGCATTAAACCTTTCAATAATCAATAAAGTATAGTCTCTGTTGCCAATTTTGCCTTGCACTTTTCTGTGAAGGATGTAGCATTAGATGCATAACGTCACCCTATTAATGACCATCTATATATATATTTGAACTTAAGTTTTGTTAGAGAATAGTGGCCTAGGGCATACTACATTTGCACTAAATGAAATATATTGAGAATGGAAGTCAAGAACAAGAGATGTTGTTGGAGAAGAAATGCTTCTTGGCAAGCATCAACTATAGTTCTCCCCACTACTCATTGCAAATCTAGCCTGTGACCACCAACCAAAAAATCACAATGGAGCTCAATCACTACCAAATTATTAGAGCTCAAATTTCACATAAAAGTTGCCCCTTGCATTGGTAACAAAATACCCCATAATCTTGAGAAGCTCAATCTAAACACCAAGATTAGAGCCAAAATAAAGAGTAGAAGTAGGCCCCAATTTTAGGAGCTTAAGACCCCAAACTCCTTTTACCAGACATGATAGACTCCCAACCCACTTTATTGCAATGCCGCGCATCCAAATAGAATGAAAGGAGAAACGTTGTCCAAGGGCCAGAAAATTATGCAAGACTGTAAATGCACAAGGGCAGGAAAAGGCGGCCAATGATGAGCCTAATCTCAGTTCCTTTGTTGGTTGAGCTGAGAAGAACCTTTATGATAGCTTGTTGTAGTTCTCTTAGTATGCTTTGTTGCTGATGCCTAATGTTGAAATTAGTGCAGCTGCAAGAGCCATTCTCCTGGAGGATGGCATAAGACCCTAGCTGTGGACTAGGGCCCCCAGCACACTCCTGGGGTTTCTTGGTATGAGACCAAGCAATGAGAGCCATGGCAAAAGACCCTTGTGAGGGCCCCCAGTAGATGACTAGGGTTCTTGGTCTAGGACCAAGCAGTAAGACCCTAGATGTGTTCTAGGGCCCCTGGATGTGTTCCAAGGAATCCTTGCCCAGTGCTTGGATTGATTCTTGGATGTGTTCCTTGGTGGTTGATATAAGTCCCTAGATGTGTCTAGGGCCCCTGGATGTGTTCCAAGGAACCCTTGCTTAATGCATGGGTTAATCCTTGGTCTTGTACCTTGGTGGATAAGACCCTAGATGTGTTCTAGGGCCCCCAGAGGTGTTCTTGGGCAACCTGGTCTTTGACCAAGTTGATGTGTGATCCTCTTCCTCTCTCCCGGGATGGTCCATGAGACCTAGGTGTGCCTATGAAGATGGACATGACCACATTTTTTATGTACCCCCTTATGCAGTGATGATAAAGTTTATAGGTCATTATGAGACTCATGTGGATATGTTTTGCCATTCTGGAACCCCCCTTGACTTTATCTTAACAGGTACCCCCTTCTTGTTTTGTTTTCCCTCTTGGTTTATGTGATTGGGGTTTTATTCTATGTAATTGAGTTTTATTTTATGGGATTGGGGTTTTACATGTGTTTAGGGTTTTTATAATTTATATTAATATTAATTGACATATTAATTAATATTTATATTAATTAAACGTCAATATTTAATTTTATTATATCTACCCTAACCGCTCTCCCTAACTATAAATAAGACCCTGCCCTATTGCATTTGAACATACACTCACTCTCTCCTCTCTCTCCTTGCTGTGGCTACCTCAATGACTATTCTCCCTTGTTGGTGCGGCCTCCCTTTTGATTATCAGTTTCAGATCTGAGATTTCTGTGTTGGCTGGAAGCTTCTTCTTTAAGGTATGCTGATGTATGCTGGATCTGTTTCCTCTGAGCTGCGAGGTGCCTCTAAGGGCTGCCGGACCTGTTCTCTTACACAGAGTTGTCTCCCATTAGCTGCCGGGCCTGTTTGTGAGTGCCGGATCTGCCTTCTAGGTCCTGCGGCCTCCTCTCTGGACTGATATCTTGCTGTATGTAGGCCGCGGCTCCTTCTTCTGGTTGCTGCGTGGTGTGCTGAGGACCCTATGGGAGTTTTACCACTTGCTGTCCAGTTTTCCTGAGCTGAGGTTTTGCTGTTTGCTTGTGGAGGGTCTGACAACTTGCTGTCCAGTTTCTTTCCTGTGCTATATCACTGTGTTGTGGAGGGTTTTACTGCTGGGGGTATTACTGTTATCTACTTGGAAATCTGTGGTTTTATTGCTGTTTCTTTTGGGGGTCTCTATCATTGGAAAAACTGTCCCACAGTCCACATTGACAGAGATCAAACCCTAGAGGTTTGATCCATGAACCTAAACTAAATTCTGAGCATATTTACAGTGGCATACATCCACACATGTGACAGGTACATCTCTCATTGAATCAGGAGGTAAGCTAAAAGTTTATTTTTTATACTCAGAAATATTGTTTGTTTCCAGATCTGTTTATATCTCTTCTTCTTTATGCTGATCTAGTGAACAGGAAATTTTTAAGGCATTTTTGTTTTTCAATTTTCCCTAATTCTAACACCTAGCTTGAGCTATAGTATGTTTTATAACTAGATGTTGCTACTATTTGTGTCTCTAGTTTCCTCACTATGAGATATAACGAAATAATACAGTGTGTTGCTTTAAAAGTTTATTCTTTCAATATATGAAACCATCTTTAGAAGAAGAAAAATGATTAAATCGTGCCTTGTAGCATGAAGGCATAAGAGCTAAATAATGGAAATATAATCAATAAACTTGCGGTAATTTCCAAAACTACACACCACATCACTTCCCACAATAAAGATGGGGTTTGATCTTTCTATTATGGGGCAACAGATACTTCTTCTCTCTTCCAAACCCTCTACTTTTTCATCTCTTCCTAATGATATATAGTGGCTCTCTATTTTCTTACTTTGTTATATTTCTTAGTACCTTGTATCTTTTATTTTTAGATTTTCACAGTAGCCTTATGCACTCCTACAGTTTACTATCATTAATTGTACTTCCTAGCCCCATTGACCGACTCTTTTGGTCATCTATGGACATTAAGAAAAATATATTATCTTATATATTACTAGGTATAGCATAAAGTTAGTGAATGTTTCTTCCAAATACTAAATGCATTATTGCATATGGCACTCTCAAAGCCAAAACATGGAATCTACACATTACTCCAACTGAAAACAACCATAACTATCTCTACAAGGAGGGAAAAAAATGCATTATTGCATAAATGAAATAAATAATATACCAATCATAGAATATCACAAATTAAACAACTTTCATGCCAATCTATTGACCCAAACATCAAACAACCTTCCAGAATGTAGACAGAATTGTACCTTTCTAGCACCAGCTAATGCACAAAATATAGATAGTATTCCTGTGCCACATCCGACGTCCACAACAACCTGCAGAGGAATCCCAAATGCATCCAATCAAAAGAAATAGGATAACTAATATTGTTATGAACCAAACTCCAAAAATAATCAATAAATAATAATCCATTTCAAGCGGGAAACCTCCTTTTACAATATATCCAATGAAGAAGACAAGATGAGATGCCTATACAAATGAATCTCCTTTATCATACATAGGAGATCAAGTGAGCATGATATAACCTACCACTCTGCCAACCTAATCATAACTAATAAACTAATAATAAATGAGAGTAAGGGCCTTAACATAGGACCTTACGGGCCTTAACAAATACCATTTGGGACTTGAATTAAAAAGATCAAAAAAATAAGTTTTTCCGTTAAGCTCTAGTACAAAGCCTATACTACAAAAATGAAATTGTATCATTCAATGTTGTAGTAAAATTCAACCAATGGAGCAAATTCTCCAAAAAAAAAAACAAGAGCATTATTACTTTGCCCTGAATAGCATTTCGATGTTGTAGTATGGCAGCTCTGTATGTTTCAGTGCGTACTCGATCCTGTAAGAACAACATCAGAATATACAACCTCTCAGATAATTAAGCAAAGATTTTACTTATAAATATTATCATGACAACCTTCATTATAAGCAAAAAATCCAACTCAAAAAGTAGGTATACTACTAAATAAAATTTAAAAGTTCAAAAGAATAGTTCCGACAAAATGTCGGCAAACTAATCAGTTGTCTCCTACTGAAAAATAGATATACCTTCTGACCCTATAAAAGAAAAAAACTGCACAAAATCTCAAGAGAGTGGTAGACTAGAAATTTCTACTCATAGAACAATGGAAAAGTAAAGGTACCTAGCAAACATCACTTGAAAATAGCTCAAAAGAAACCTGAAAACATAAATTCTTGCAATCTCAATATAGGAAAATAATGGTCATTTACTTTGTAATCACCATATTCAATACAGCGATCATAATTGACTATAGCAAAGTTTTTCTGATGGTTGGCACTCAACAACAATGCCATAAAACCAATATGTAGAACTTTAGAAGTCTTAACATGTGCCTTTACACAAGTGTAGTCGCCAGAGAGATGTTAACACTCCAATAAAATTTATGTTAGGAGACAATAATACTTGTGTCACTTTACATTGTTAGATATGTGACCAATGTAACATTTAAATGTTAAGGTTAGGGACTGGGCGGTTAAACAACCATAACCACTTGTTAGTTTTTAGCTCGTGAGGTGTCTCAGATGTGCCTAAGTGTCCTAGGCCAGCTGATGAACACACCAAGGCCCGGATCAGCCTTATTATCTCAACCTAGATCAGAATTGGGCTAATCAGCAAAAATTTGACCTTGAGTGGAATGTGGGGCCCAAGGACAGAGGGTGCACCTCAAGAAGGAGGCTGCTAGTGGAGTGTGGGACCCTGTCCAAAAGGGGGCGCACCACTTAGTGGAGTGTGGGACCCTGTCCAAAAGGGGGTGCACCACTTAGTGGAGAGTGGGGTCCAGCCCAAAGGTGGCAGCCCCAATCTCAGCCATTGAAGCCCAAGGATGGGCACACATCTCAAGGCAAATGGAGGCTGGAAGAGAGATAAAAGGAGGTTGAGGGTGAGAGGACACACACATTGCTCATTTGTGTGATTGCAAGTGAGCTAAAGGAGGGTTATTGAGGCTGAGGAAGGAAGGCAAGCAGTGCTTGGGAGGGCAGCAAGCTAAGGAGGGCGTTTTCGGGTGTTGAAGGCAGCAGGAAGGAGGCCAGCATCAAGCCATATCAGGCAGCCAACATCTGCCCACACTCGGGCCAAGTTTTGCAGCAGATAGAGGGGCGAAAGGGAGTCATACAGCCTCAGCAAGGACAGGCAAACTTGGCTGTAAAGTTCAACAAGGAACAGGGCCTATTTCTGGCCATATTTGCAGTCAACAGCTGGTTGTACAGAAGGTCGTACAGGTACAGCAAGGAGTGATGAGACAACTGGGCCATACCGTGAAGCTAAGTTCTGCCCAGAAATTTCTGTGAGAAATTTTTGAACTATTCTTGTTGTAAAATTTCCTTAGAAGGCTCAATAAGAATCCCTCCTTTGTTGGTTTTCCCCACACTGGGGTTTCCAGGGTAACATCTGGTGTTGTCTTATTTTTATGCTTGGTTCTGTGTATGCTTCCGCTGTCATTTTTCTGTTTTATAACTCAGATGTAGGTTATTAGCGTAGTTTCCGGATTGATATCAGCAAGCATATATTTCTGTGTTTAGTAAATTACTGGTTGTAATTTCATGTGCTGATTTAGGTAAAAATAACATGGTATCAGAGCTCAGCCTCTGAATACAGGAGGAGCCAAGATATTGTTGTGCAAGGATAAATCAGCAAGTGGGATGTGAGACCAGAAGGTGTGTGGAAAACAGGGCAGCAAACTCAAATGGCTACTGCAGGCTTAAGGTTTGAGAACAGGCTAGATGGAGCCTCAAATTTTTGTCCTTGGAGGGAGCGTATCAGCTTGGTTCTGGAGGAGAATGGGCTGTTGGAAATTGTTGAAGGAAAAGTGGCAGCCCCAGCTGATCCAGCACAGCTAGCAGTCCATACCAAGAAAGATGTCAAGGCCAGGAGGATACATGTGGATGGTGTCAAAGACCACATTATTCCTCATTTGTCTGGCAAGAAGACAACGAAGGACATGTGGGAGGCCCTGGTAAAGTTGTACCAGTCTGACAACCAGAGCAGGAAGATGTTGCTCAGAGAGAAGCTGAGAAGCACGAAGATGACCAAGGGAGAGTCGATGGTCACCTACCTCACAAAGTTCACTCAGATTCGAGACGAACTGGAAGGTGTGGGAGAGGCAGTGGACGAGACTGAGTTGCTCAGGACAGCCTTGAATGGCTTCACCAAACAATGGGAAGTATTTGTTCGTGGAGTTGTGGATCAGGAGAAGCTCCCTAATTTGGAGAGATTATGGGACGACTTCACCCAGAAGGAGTTGAGACTAGATGCCACTCAGGCTAGCTAGCCAAAGAGTGAGGAGGAGGAGAATGTGGCTCTTCATGCAAAGAAGAGCAATGGACCAGGAGGCTCTAGGGACTCCAGGGACATGAGCAAAGTGAGATGCTTTGCATGTCACAAGACTACCCACTATGCCAACCAGTGTCCCACCAAGAAGAAGAAGAAGAAGTCGGGGGTAGCAGCCACAACATCTACTGAGATGGATGTGTTTGCAGAGAAATTCGATGATGAATTTTCTCTAGTGGCCACTCTTTCTAGCAGCAGCAGATTAGCTGAGTTGGAGGACAGTGGGGTATGGTTCGTGGACATTGGATCATCTCGCCATATGACAAGAATGAGGTCGACGTTCCTTGGTGTTTTGGAGACGGGCTCAGACTTGCATGTGTAGAGTGGGGCTAGCACCATGCATGCAGTGAAGGGGGTTGGATGCGTCAGATTCCAGCTAGAGTCAGGAGTGTCTTTGGAGGTGGATGAGGTGATGTATGTACCAAAGTTGAAGGTTAACTTGTTCTCTATATCAGCTCTGGAGGATATGGGTATTGTTAACCCCTAGATTTTCACCCTTGAAAATCTTGAAGGTTAAAAGCCAGCATGCAGCATTAGGGTTGGCATACTGAGATTTTCCCAAAGTTTAGTACTTATGTTGAGCAGGAGGTTGGTTCCCGCATGAGGCAGGTACATGATCAGTATATGGTCGCGTGGTTCGGAATTAGAGATCACTTAGTTTCCATGCATTTTTGAGAGAGATGCGAGTGTTGCTAAAAATTAGGAGACACGGTTTGAGTGGATCTCTTGGCAGTTTGAGGCATTTCTGAGGATATAATATGACTCCTTGCAGGATTCTAGGCTTGATGACACTTTTCCAAGAGACAAACAAGAAATTTCTATTTTTAACAGGTTTTGCTCTAGGCCCAGATTCAAATTCTGAGAGCGCAGTATTGGTCCTTAAGACATCCAGAGTCTTTTGGACTTTTTTTGAGATGTTGTGGCCCAGTTTACTATTTTTAGCAGGTTGAGCATCAAGGCTCACATGTCAGTTCTTATCACATATTCGGATCCCTTGTGAATAGACAAAATCAATGAGTATAAAGTCAAAGGTATTTGGACGACTTTCTATTTTTGGCAGTGTGGCGGTGGCCTCCCAGTCATCCTGGATGATGTGGACAATTTCCTAAAATTTATCAGCATGCTTCTATTTTTAGAAGTTTCTATATTTACCAAATCCAGTCATTATCCATGCAGTGCCAAGTGGCATCCTCAGAGGTCGACATGTGGCAATGATGTGGCATTCACCTAAGTTAGGGCGCATATTCCTAAAAATTCAACATGTCATAATTAATTAATGATGGAAAAGGGTTCGCATGAGTTTAGCCATAAACTGTAATAGCCAACCTCGTGATTGAGTTAACTGAACCTCATTCATGTGTTGGTAGTTAAATATAGCCTTTACCTACCCCTTTACTCCAGTTGACTTGGGCGCTTTTCTCACTCTCACTTGCACTCATTCTCTCTTCCTCAATGCACCCTTGTTAGAAATTAAGGTATAAACAGTAGGCTAGCTTAGAAATAAAAATATATTCTTTTCAAAATTTTATCTACAAGAAATTCATGACCAACAAAGCATAATTAAGCATGCATAACCCAGCAATAATAAATGAACCAGATAGCCAGCAAATTTAACACAAAACCAGCAGTGTATAAATGACATACATAACCCAGATCTTATTGAAATATTAACACAGTTGTAGAAGTAAAACCAAACTGCAGAAAGCTAAAACAAGAACAATAGTACCAAATTTGTTGATGTTGCCTTCCTCCGGTGTATGCTCAGAACTGTTTTCCTAATTCATTGATCAAACCCTCGGGGCAGATCTCTTTATGGGATTGTGATCATGCCAAAAAGGACTGCAGGGATGACTGGAAAAACATTGTAGGAAAAGGATAGCTACAGCAAGCTCAAGAACCAATCAAAACATCAACAAACCCTCTTAAGATGCCCAGCATCCCTAGGGTTTATGTCTTAGAATAAGATCCCAGTTTCTTAGCCAAAAGACCCAGCTGAAATGCCCAGAAATCGGCCTTAGAACAACAGAATGAAAACCTCAGACAGCAAACTGAAAAACCCCAGGCCTGTTATCCACCAAGTTGCACTAGGATGGACTTCAAGCGAGCCGCCAAAGATTGAACATTTCCATGTTCAAAATTCAGAAGTTCAGTCGGCTAATAAGACCAACCTTTTCACATTTTCCATACCCTCCGGGAATTGTAATAAGATATGTTGCATGATGAACTTGTAAAAGGTCTTAGCCACCTTCGACTTAGGCATGAGTTGTTACTATGGAGTGTTTTTTTTGCTTGTTAATTATATTTTGCTGTCTAAAGGAAATTTATAATTTCCGAGTTTTTTCACTCAATTTCTCCAAAGTTGGAGTATTTACTCATGGTTAGGCCTTAGCATGGATCTAAGCCTAGTGTCTAATGTATATTACCATGTTAAACATCCTCTTAAAGTTTTATGGAAATGTGCTAAGTCCCCCCCTTAGGATTTTTTAATTTTTTCAGTTAATTAAAATTTTTCCGTAAAACGGAAATTTTTAATTAAAAAATAAAGTTGTAATAAAAAAATGGTACTAGGAGTCTTCATATGCCCTGGGGGTGCTCATTTTTGGACCTAGAGCACCCACATTACATAAGTACCCACTTTGGTGAGTGAAATTAATGATTTTAATCACTAAAAAGTCAATTTTACTCAAAAAACCCAAAAAAAAACATAAAAAATCAAGAAAAATCAGCAAGTGACTATTTTCTGGGAAACATGTTGGGACATGTTTTGAGTGAGTAAAGCCTCAAAAGGGTATGTGGCAACCAAAGAGAAGCATCTTAGGGATGTGAATTGAGTTATTTGGCAACCAAGCATGGTTTGGAGCATGTGCTCAATAGAGAGGTGCGCCCCTCTTGGAGATGTGGCGCATCCTTGAGTGGGCAGCCCATCTCTTGGAGAGGTGGCGCCCTCCTACCTTCTCCCTTAAGCACATTTGTCAACCTTGGGGGTTAAAGGAAAGGTGGCAGCCTTGGGGTTACCACTTGGCATGCTTCTTCTCACACTTGGTGCGCCCCTCTCCTCCACTTGGTGCACCCTCCTCTCTTGGAGATCTTCATCCTTTGCTATAAATCAAAGCATCCTCCCATTGTAAAGCTAGTTGGAGTTCGGGAGTCTTGCTTGTGGTTGTATACTATTGTAATACTTTTCATTTGGAATAAAGAGACTTTGGAGGTCAAGAAGGTGTGTTATACATGTGTGTGGATGCTTGATGTCATTTGTGCTTAATCTATGAGGTAATACCTGCCTAATTTCTTCTTTGGATTTGTTATCTTGGCCTTYGTAGAGAGTTATCACTCCATAGGATAGGATTTATCTAGCTTCTTGTTAATCCTATTGTTCATTTATATTTAGAGGCTTTGATATGTATGCATGTTTCGGTTAACTAACATACTCCTCAAGTTTCTTTTGTAGGTGACACCATTTTTTGTTAACAAGTTTATTTGCAAGATCTTACAGCTTACAGGTTCTCATAGTTTGGAGTGGTGATTGAACTCGGTTGTTTCTTGACAACTTCAAGGATATAAAGACTTAGTCCCTCCTTAACTCATCTAAAGACTCCATTGCCCAAGGGTTCCAAGGCTACAAGTTTCTTCCTTCTCTCTTTCTCAAATGAAATTCTACTTTTTTGGTTACTTGGTTGCATGCAAATGCTTAGATCTATCTTTCATTTTAAATTCTGAATATTAAGTTTGCATGCATAAGATAAACTAGATCTAAGTTTGTACTTTCAAGTTTCATCTAATACTTTAGATCTAGCATAGGAAAAATCTCCTTTTAGCATGTTTTTCTTTCAAAAAATTTAGAAGTTAAAGGGTAGTTCTTTTCTAAAAGCTTTCACTTTCATATTTGGCAAATTAAGTGCCTTTATATTGTTGTTTTAAAACAGCAAACAAAGACCCTAAGGAGACAAGCTCTTTAACTTGCTCTTCTTAGTTTATTTTTGCTCAATTTACACTAATCTTACTTAGTCAATTTTGAGCTTTCATACTAATAACCAAAGACACTTCCAAAGTGTTTTTGACCATCTTTTGTCATTGTTTGTTTGTTGTTTTATGCAAGTCGGAGAACGGATAAGAGGAAGCTATGTCCATTTTGGGCGGATTTGGAGCATCTAGGACCCCCAGGAGCACCCATTTCTTCAATAAACACTTGTAAAACGTTGTAAAGACTTGTGACCCCCCTAATGAATGGTCGCAAGTCACTCCAATAAAGAGTTGTGTAATTTCTTTAATAAAATCAGTGGGGCTACAAGCTCCCACTCTTCATCCCCCCTAGGGGGAACGGTGTTTTTTGGTGATTGTCTCAATTTTGCGATTTTAGCTTAGATTCATTTTTCAAAACTAAGCATAAGCTAAAGTTAATCTTTGTATTCATCACAAAACGCTACAATCTCACATAAACAATAAGATTAAAATAAATCAACACATAGATAAGATTTCAATTTGAAAAGTAAGATTTTAATTGTTAGATTAGTTTTCCCTTTTGCAAAGTAGAACACTAATTGCTAGATTAGATTTCATTTCATGCAATTTCTTGTTTAAAATAAACAACTCCCCTCACCTCCCAGTGCAGTTCCTGACCCTTCCAGTTACGAGCTTGTCTCAATCTTCTGGGAGTAAGTTTCATACACGTTGGGTTGGTCAGTGGTGATAGATTAATAGGGAAATCCTTAAGAAACTTTGCTTTAGTGGAAACGAAAGAGAGTTTGTGTAAGATATTTGGCGGGAACTTTCAAATCTAGGTTCTCCCTATCGGATCTCCCACATTCTCTTGGGCTTGTGTGCAAAATCAGAGGGACCTCCCTGTTGGATATTCGGCAAGCTCAACCTCCACTTTAGGGATGTTCTTTGAAGGGTCAAATCTAGTTTAGTCAAACACTTTATTTTCATGCAATAAAATTTATCTCATTAACCTACCATCAATAAATCGTAATAAAACACGCGATCTACATTGCCCATGATACTTTTAAGGCACTGGTCTCAATTCTACATTTACAAAGCCATTTGCTTCAAGCACTTTATTTCAGTCATTTACTTTGAAGCAACTTTAATTTACTTGCATCTAACATTGTCTCAAGTATCCTTTTATGCAAGTATATTTATGTATCTTGTGGTCTATGAAACATGATTCGTTGAAACCCCCCCCTTCCCGTGTCTCAAATCCCACGTGGGGACACGGATTCGAACTAATTCGTGTCCGACACGAATTTGGATGGTGTCCCGATTTTTGTTGCCCGCTAGTCCTGAAAAGGTAATTACAGCATTCTACTACTTCCAAGGCTGACCATCTTTTTACACCAAACTGTAATATCAGTGCTCTATTAATCTAATTCGGCTTTATATGGTATGTACTAACTGAGGAGTCCAATGGTTTTGTCTAAATAATATATTTGTTTCATGATCCAGCTTGACAGATGCGGATTATTTGAGAAAGCCATCAATTACATTAGAATGCTCGAGGAAAATATGCATCAACTGAAGAGGAAGAGAGATAATCTGTTGGCAATCCAAACTGGAAAAACAACAAATGAGAACATAGAGATTAAGGTGACCGTGAAGTTTTATGGTAGAGAAGCAATTATTAACATTAC
>JZKD02S1676473.1:78276-125353 GCA_000966675.3 Picea glauca | reverse complement strand
TTCAAATCTACCCAATGCTACTTCTAGGCAAACTCAAGAAAGTAAACACCGCAGAGACTTCAAGCATATAGATCATTTCAGCAGCCCTTGGGGAAAGATTTATCTCAATACACAAATCTGAAAATTACTTCAATTACAGCAGAAATATAATAGCAACAAATCAAATCTGAAAGTTTCATTAATCATGCTAAAACAACATAGCATTCAGCCTCGCTGTCCTAATAAATCAGCATATTAAGACAACCATGAAACATGCTCAATACGTGAGAAAAAATCAAATTTGCAATCACAAATTCACAACAGTAGTGGTACATTTTATATTATCACGATTCACAATAATAAAGATAAAGTACAATACATTAGCACATCCCAAGCTGGTAGAACAAGTCCTTTCAGCTCATCCCAAGCAAGGACTCTTAAACCCTAGCTAGGGCATCCACAATCACCGCAAAATCTAACCAGCAATACAAAGGCCAAGCAAGGCATCCCGCCAATCTCTACAAGCCAATCCTTGGAGCTTCCAAACAAGTCAGCATTACACCAATTGTCAAACTCCAAGATCTCCCACTTGCATCACACAAGCTAGCAAGGAGATTCACAAACTTGCATCCAACAAGCTACAATACTCAACACTTGCATCTCACAAGCCAAGGAACCCTAGTGCTTGCATCCCACGGGCACTAATCCTTGTTACAAGAGTAGTAATACATGATCTTCCAAAATTCTCCAAATAGCTAGCATCACACCAACTATCAATCTGTAAGATACAAAGTAGTTATCAATAACAAAGACACTCTCCTCCCTTATATACTGAGGTGAGGGAGGCCAACAATAAAACATGGACTACGTCCACAAGCAACCCTAGGGTAAGTCAACAAACAAAGCCCCAAATGGAGCACTCCTCAAAGCAAGGTGTCCACATGTCACACTAGGGTTTGTCCAACCCCCAAGGTGGTGCGTCCTCCAATCTAGGTCCACATCTCAAGAGCTCCTCCAATATGGTGCACCCTACAATCAATGGCTCCTTAACACAAGCATTCCTCCTCAAACTCTGTGTAAGGTGGTTACATGCTCCTAAGACAAAGCGCCCAACCTCCAAGTGCCTAACACCTCCTCCAAAGTGATTACTCCACATGTGCCAAGTCCCCATCCTTCTCAACAAGTGTGCCCTTGTAGAAGATGACAAATACACCACATGTGCCAACTACCACATGAAGAAGTGTGCCTCCTTGGCATTGTTCCAAAGGCAAGCATATGCCTAATCTAAGTTCTCTAAATGTAAGTCAAAGTAAACAAAGGAGCTAGGAGACCACAAGCCTTTCACATCCCATGAAGCATTCACCTAGATAAGGGAAAAAACTCTCAGAGCAACCAAAAACTAATATAATTTCGAAGGGGGCTTACCTTTCATACTAAAGGGGTTTAGCTCCTCTTCCTCCCCAAAGACTTTGGACTGTGTCCCCTTGGCCCTTTGCCTAGAGCTTGTAGCCACATCTCTTCTGCAAAATTTCTAAATCTTTCTAGCAACTCTCCCTTAGTCACATACTAAGATTTTCCCTTCAATTTTTTTTGTTTATTTGTGTGTATAAAAAAGACGCATTTAAGCTTTGATACCAACTTGTAGTGTTCCAATACCCAAAATGGAACTACTATTATAACAATGGAAAGACGAAACATAGAAAACATAAATAAATAGCCAAAAGAAAGAAAAAGGTTGAGGGCACCTACATACTCGAGGGTGGATTGCACCAACAAATATGAGTAAAGGAGAGAGATGTCTCCAATAAACACCAAACAGTAGATGATTGTATTGATAAAATGAAGAGAGATATACATATGAGAGGGGGAAAACCCCAATTTATACCAAAAATGATGCAAAAACTCTAGCTTGACTTAAGTCAATAACAAAGTCATTAGGCCCTTATTGCACCAAGGGAAGCCAGGTGCATTCTACAACCCAATATGGATAAGACGTGTAACATAACATAAAAGTGACATGGAATATGTCGATGAAAAAAATGAAATAAAATATTAAGAATAATAAAATAAAAATAATAACATTTAAGTTGGCACTGGATATGCATGAGATATATAAAGTCACATAATCTAATAAACAAAAAGGAAAAAAAAGTTCACATCTGTAATGTAAAAGTGAAAAAAAGCCAACCATGATAATAAAAAAGAATACAAGAAAGAGACAACATTAAATAACCCCATGTCAATTGGGTTTAGCTCGGGCGGTTGGGAGGTGTTATCACATGAAGTTGTTCAAGGTCGTAGGTGACAGCCATGAGCACAGGCAGCAGGAGGGTGTAGTTTGCGGCAACAAAGATCCCCTGCGCAGTTCAGTTTAGCGCCATCTCTGAGCAAGGTTGGAGGAATTCCATAGTTGGCGAGCGGATAAATTTTAGCGAGGGCGCTAAAATAGCAGGCGCGCCCAGGTCACAGATCACGGCCAGATCAACGACCACCAGTCATTTCGAAGCCACAAGCTGCGCGGGCGTTAAAATCCAAAGGCAGACCGAAATCCAAACCGCAGTATTGCGGGGAGGCTACGTGGCAAAAGATGGTTCATTTCGGGCCCGAAAGCGGTGTGGGTCCAAACCGCTTTCGATGGCCCCGAAATCACGTGCTCTTAAAGCGTCGTATCCAACGGCAGCACGTGGCCACCCCCTAATAGTCAAGTCACGTCCTAATCCCGAGGAGGGTTCAGCCAATGAACAAGGACTGGCTTTTGCGGCTTCAAAACCACCCGCTTATTCAACGCCCAATCCATGAGCAACACGTGGTCACCCACTAGTCGTGCAGCCGTGCTCCGATCCCGAGGAGGATTCAGTTAATGAAACGAGGGAGTGGTGGTTGAAAGCTCAACTCACCCCATAAATAGAAAGCATGGAGGGTTTGGCCGTAGATACAGGACTGTCAGCCCGAAGTACCATAGAGGGCAGTTGCTCCAGCAGACCCATGCCGATCCGACTTGCCTTCTGACAAAAGAAAGACCCACGTGAAGAACCCTATGATAAGAGGGCCAACTAGGATTCCTGGTTGTTGACCATCGTTCTGAGTATAAAAGCAGGAGATCAAAACAAAGCAAAGGGGATTCAGAGGTCGGAGAGCCGAAAGAGCTTTAGGAGCAGGGCACTGTATTTTTCAGTTTCTAAGCCTGAGAAGCATGGATTGTAAAATATTATGTTATTGAAGATTCCTTTGAGTTGTTTTATCGAACTATCTTCTTAGTTTACATGTTGTTTTGTTTTTCTTGTCTAGATGTAACATCTTTGATCTATGAATTCCTGAGGCGGTAGAGGATCTGTTGTCATCTTGCCCATCTTTCATCATTTATCACTCAAACGCTTGTTGTTTTTCTTCTTGTTTAGATGTAGCATCTTTGATCTATGGATTCCTAAGGTGGTAGAGGATCTGTTGTCATCTTGCCCATCTTTCATCGTTTATCACTCAGACGCTTGTTGTTTTTCTTCTTGTCTGGATGTAGCATCTTTGATCTATGGATTCCTRAGGTGGTAGAGGATCTACTGTCATCTTGCCCATGTTTCATCGTTTATCACTCAAACACATTATGTCTTCCTTCTCCTCATCACCACATAAATCCTTTGTCTGATAGGCAGTTTAAACGCCTTCATTAAGCACGATACTTATGACTCCATAGCCCAACGGTCCAGGACTGATCTGCAGCAACCTCTATTATCTTTTCCTTTCTTTGCAGTCTTGGCCTGACTCCCGACGTTAAACCCACTTGAAACAAATTTAATGTTACCAGGCTTACCCCCATTTGCAGTCTGGGGGTGACTCTTGGAACGATAACAGGAGGAATGATTGTTATCCTCCCCACCCAAGTTCAATTCCCACAAGTGACATGTTGAGCTCTTAACATGTATATTATTGTAATGGCTTCGAGCCTTGTTGCTGATCGGTCTTGTGCCCTAAAGATTCTAGGGTTTATCCTAGGTATCATCCTCAAAATGAGGGGAAGTACTCAGTGGTTTTCCCCGGACTTTGTAACCTAGGAAAACAAAAAAAATTAAATAAACCCGATCTTTTAAACACACAAAATTTACTACTCAATGTACACAACATGAATTACATATAAAATTGATTATTAATGTAAGAGTATAGTGTTAACACGGGGATGGAAATGACAACACGAACACAATGAAAACGGGTCTCCTGGCCATGTTTCTAGTAGCATAGTGCACATACAGGCATTGCCAATGATGTTATTTTCGACATAAAGATCTCTCAAGCTATGCTACCATAAATGGAAGATGGAACAACAAATAGGACTGGAGGGTTTTGGGGATAAGAAACGTGCGTCGTGAACTCTGATATACATATAAATTGAATTGAATAGTAATGTACTAATGTCATCTCAAGACGAGAATGACAACGAGAACAAGAACATAAACCGAAACAGAACGAGAAAGGGGCCTTCTGGTCAGTTTTCTGGTAACATAGCTCACAATAATAGAGGCAAAACCTTATCCTTTATACATAGTCACGTAGGCGGTTTTTCTGGACAAAATAAAACCACCTACAAGAAAGTTTCTTCTAAATCAGTAGTATGTTTTTTTAACAAAATGAATGCCTATTCTTCCCATATTCCCCGAGTTCACATGGAATAACACAAAACAAAACACAGCCCTTCCAGGCGATTTGCCTGTGCCGCTTGACTTTCTCATTTTAAAAACTCAAAGCATTTCCTAACAGCAGCATTACCAGCAATATTATACACATAATACCAGAATGCTCACCTTGATCATTTCTTCGTGAATCCCGACATGGGCATAGGAGCTGAAATAAGCAGCATCATGTTCACCATAAGGCCTGCAATCCGTCGGAATGTTTCTGACAGCCCTGCGGAATCTGTCCCTGCCGCTGTTGAAGCCCCCTCGTCTATCGATTTCCCTATGGACGTTGTTGTTATACATCTCTGAATTATGCGTTGTTCCCTCCGATTTCCAGCTTTCAAACTGGAGCAATAAACGATTTGCAGATGATTAAAGAAAAGGGACTGGGGTTTGCAGAATGTAGGGTTAAGCATGAGGTTTGCAGAGGTGAAGAAGAATGTCGGCAGTCGGCATTTTAGCTCTGTCCAGCGTGACGTTCTGCTCCTCCCCTAAATGCCATTGCAAATGAAATGGTTTTTTAATATATTAAATAGATAGGAAATACCTAAAATTTGTAAAGTTGAAAATAAAGTTCAGTAAAGGGACACATCCTAGAGATTCTATACGGGATTAGGACAGGACATGATGATTGTAAATGTGAGTTTCACTTTTGCTAACCGAAAAGATTACACATTTATMAATGTGAGTTWCACTTKTGCYAACCGWWAAGWTTWCACWTTTATCWAKTTAATGTGCCAAATTKWTKTAYTTTKAMWATTTATATTTATGTATTTTGAAATTGCTTTTATTGTTAAAGTTTTAAAAAATGGAAGAAAAAAAAGATTAAATGTTATTTTGTAAAAAAAATTATAATAAAGTTTCACATTCTATTTTGTGAAATTTATTTTATTCATATTTATTGTTTTAACTTTTATGTAAAGAATGATGAATATACCATTACAAGTTTATGTACAAATCTAGCAAGTCTTTGATGGTGGCAACATTGTTTTTAAGGAATCTTGCAACATTTGATTGGAGCTATGTTGACCAATTTACTTCAGATTGGTCAATAAATCATTGATGTAGGATTCTAGTCAATTTACATATCCCATCAAATGAATTGCTCTCGTCAATATGTTTGAAGATTCTTTTTTTATTTTCTCAAATAACCATAATGAGTCATATCAACCTTTGAGCTTTATCACTAAGGAATTAATGACCATGGCTTTTAATTCATTTTGAATCCATGGAAAGTCTTCCCTTTCTGTCATGAGGAAGTAATGCGACAACTCAAAATTGCAAGTGGATTTGGTGAGGGTCTATATTGTGGGGATAAGTTAAGTACTAATATGATAATGAGTTGTGGACTTGGTTGATTAGACATTCTACAAGGAGTTTTGATCATGAATGGCTAAGAGAGGGTCACTTTGATGGACAATACATTTTATTTTTTCAATTATGGTGAGATGGCACAATAATTGATGAATATCATGATGTCAAAGACATTAAATTGGTGGTTGTTCATAGAAAAAAAAAAACAAGAAGAGGTTACCAAGTCTATGTTAATCGTGTGTCTAATCATAAATAATGTCACTTCCTTATTGGAAATAATTTGTGGGTTGTTATAGTTGCACTAACTACAAGCTCAATATTGTCTTTGTGGGAACCACAAGGCTTTGTCTTCGTAAGGACCATGAGGCTTTAATGTTCAAATGTTAAAAGAATCAAAATATAATGTCAATTACATCAACATGGTAGCCATTTGGCCTCCCACCACTACATTTACCCCAAAAATATATATTTTGGGAGGTGGTCGTGGCATTGAAAATGTCGTTCAAAAGCATCATAGTTTATATGTCATTTGTCAACCTTTCAAGCATTGAGTATAATGTCAAAAAGTGTCATGATTAATTATTAGCTTATGTCATCGATCGATGTTATTATTTACATAAAGCTTTCCCATTATATTGCTCAGTGGTGAACATGAATGGCATTTCTACTCAAGGAACAACATTTTATGGATTGTAAGTAAACATCGAAAATCAATGCCTATGTTGGATTTTTTTATTTTTTTTTATTAATGGTTTCATTTTTAATGGATAATTATTCAAGATATTTGCATTAAATTAAATTATGTATATAATCAAGGGTACCTCTTACATCTAATGCTTTTCCCTTTAACCTTGTTTTGCAATCCTTGACAAGTGCACAACTTACCTGTCACCATTGACTCTTAACGCTCAATGTTTTATCAACCTTAATCTCTAAAACTTTTTGCGTTATCCTTGATTCCCATCCCTCGTCGCTTTCTCCTTGAATATTTGACGTTTCACCATTGACTTCTAACACTTAACACTTTACTCTTCATGGCCTAACCTTAATGTATTCCCTTGACTTCTAATACTTAACAATTTGCTAACCACCCATAACACATAACACTTTACCATTGACATTGAACACTTACACTATACAATTAAACTTCGATGAGTGCTTGACACCAAATGGCACCTAGTGTTTTACCCTTGACCCCTAGCAATTAACAAATTACACTTTATCACTAATACTTAATGTTTTAACTCTAATGTCCAATGCTTGACCCCTTAAACCTTGACCCCAAATGCTAATTAATGCTCAACACCTAACATTCAACACTTTATCCTTGAATCCATCCCTCAATGCCTTACCATTGACCCTAACATATAATGTTTCACCCTTGACTCCTAACACATCACACTTTACCATCCCTCAATGCCTTACCATTGACTCTAACATATAATGCTTCACTCTTAACTCCTAACACATCACACTTTACCCTTAATTCATTATATTCGATGCTTTACCCTAACTTCACCTCTAATAATATTTAATAACTAATCCTCATTTCCCTCACTAATTACAAATGAAAAATAATTTACAAATATCAAATAAAATTGTAATGGAAAATAAAATGTGAAGTAACTTTTAACACTCTTCATTCATTCACATTCAAAAAAATATGTCCATGAAAAATAAATTGCAAAGTGACAAAAGTTAAAACAAGTATTCATAATATTTTTCACTAATTTGAAGTACATGGACATGGTTGTTTTTGTTTTGTTAATGTTGGAAAGTACAAAACAACGTGACAACACAAGGACTAGACTGTTACACTTGTACATCTTTCACCTTATACTTGATTTGTGCTTAGACTATTCACTAATAAATTAATTAATAATTGTACTAATCACACTGAAAGTAAATATTTGATTCTTAAAATAATAAGAATTCATTCATCTTAAATTTGTATACATGTCCATTTTTATTTTTTTTCTATTGTATAAAGTAAAAAACAAAATAATTATACATGTTAATTAAAGGTTGAGTCAAATAATGTAACTCCTTCTAATATAATATGTGAGACAAATCATGTTGCTTGTGTGAAGGAGGTTGGTGGATTATTGTGATATTGGATCATTGTATCATTTCAGGAGAGATAGACTAAGCAACCCTTGAAACTTAGTCAAATTTTTGGGCTTTATTTTACTTTCCACTAGCTTAAGGAACTCTAGGACCAATATCACATTGTGTCAAACATACCTCCTAGAAACATAGTTATGAAAGTATGTTGTGATTACATACTTTATATGGAAAAAAAAAAAAAAAAAACAATGTTCAAACTTTCATAACCATGATGTTAATTATATCTGCTCTTGTTTGTGTCACCTCTTTACAACATGATTGGTTTGTCCACTTTTTTTAAGGAGAATCTTTCAAAATTGGTTAAGTAAGTGGAGGAGAGATTTTGAGTTCGTGTTATACGCATTGACCAAATTAAGGAATGATATATTGCAATAATTCATAATAGTAAATGTAATTAATCACAATAATAATAACTTATGTATTGTGGTTGACTACACCTCATGGGAACTCTATATGGATGCCAATTACCTTTGCCAAAAATTAAAACATCATCCATGAATAATAGGTGCAAAAGATTTGTAGTACCTCCTGTGTTGATGCCCCGAAGAGATTTTGTCCTTTTAGCTTCTATGATAGACATGTTCAGACCCTCTGCCACTAATAAGAACATATATGGGGACAAAGGACAACCTTGTCTCAATCCTCTAAATGGTTTGAAGAATGGGGAGGTTGATCCATTGATAAGTACAATGTAAGATATAGAGGTGACACAACCCATGATCCAATTTACCATTGATAGATTCAAACCTATATGGATCGAGATTAAACACAAATATATCCAACACACCCTATCAAAAGCTTTACATAAGTCCAACTTTATCACCATTGTTAGTAAGCATTTGATTTTTATGGTATGAAGACCTTCTTGTGGTGAATCGATTACTTCATGGATTTGGTGCCCTTCCAAAAATACAAATTGTTCAAGAGAGATGACTTCTAAAAATGGTTTCTTTAACCTCATTGCTAGAAGCTTGGAAATAATCTTGTAAACACAATTGCACAAAGCTAAGGGTCTAAATCAATCAAAATTTCCAGGATGGTCTTGCTTTGGAATAAGTGCAATAAATGTGGAGTTAATAGAGCCAAGTACCCTACGTGTTGTTCTTACTTCTTCCACTAGTATGAGTAGATATTCTCCCAGAGTCACAAAAATACCCAGGTAGAACTCAATAGTCCACCCATCATGACCAAGATTATTGCCTTTGTGGAATGAGGACATGACAATCAATAGTTCCTCCTTAGTGACCTCTTCAGACATCCACTGATTATTCTCATTTGAAACTAGTCTTGGAAAATAGGATGCTACTTAAATAATCTTAGTAATGTTGACCCTATTAAGTTCCTTATAAATATTCTTGAAGTGTTTAACCCCCATTTCTGTCGGTCCTTATAATATCTTAGCCAAATCTCCATTCTCATCTATCGTCTCTTAGATTTTGTTGATGGTCTTTCAATGATGTAACATCCCCACTATAATCCCCATTTTAATTAATCCTTATGTAGATATAATGTGTGGCTATGGCCAAAGCGATGTAATGTGTGAATTGTATTTCTATGTTTTAATAATAAAAATGCGATGCCAGCTGCTAAGGGGAAATGGACATGGGGGCTAAACTAATCCACAAGAGAGGGGAGTGTCTAGGATAATGGCCAAGAGGGGTCCAAGGGGGAATTACCCATGTGTATTAATCCAACCCATTTTCCTAAATTTGTTATGGTATATGAACCTTCCTTTTTCTGATTGAGAGTTCCCAAATCCAATCGTTGAATACATGTAAGAGGGTGGATGTGAGTAGTCACATCTCAAAGTTATTGGGCACTTGGGGGTTGAGTACAATCAGCTTATGGAAAAGTGTGAGTAAATAAAGGCAAACAAAAGAGAGGAAATTTGTATGGGGGGTGAGGGGAGTTTACACGTTGAGTTTTTGTGCATGAGGAGCAAGGGGAGAGGAAGAAACATAGCATGAAGATGGTGAAACCATGGAGGGTGAATTCTAGAGAAGGTTGGAGCTTAATGGAGCGTATTTGGAGCTTGAAATTGAAGAGCAATGTTGTCAAGCCCGAAGAGTGAACTCTAGTGTGGGTTGCACTAAATCAACAATTGTTGTTGTTGGTTTGCTAATAGTTTTCCTAGCAACAAGTTCCCTCGAGTTCCCAGCTGAGAGATTCTTGGTTACCTATTCTAAAGAGACCCTGATAAACTAATGGGACGCCCGAGGGACTGAGATCAGTGAAGGGGTACATTCCTTAGGTTGGGCAGGTTAAGAGGAAGAAAGCTGGTGGAAAATCGAGATAGCTGGAGGAGAATATCAGTTGGGTTGTGAGTTTATGAGTTGAGTGGATTGTGAGAGACCACTCTCTTTCATGGATTACTAGCCTCATCTCGGGGGTGACTGACTGTTGAGATTTGGGATAGTCGGTCTATGGTTGGGTGGAACGTCCGTCCCAAGCAAATGGTTGCACAACTCTGGTTTAAAGATAAGTTTTTTTCTTGTTGTTGAGTTATTTACATGTGTTATTGTTGTGCATGAACTTTGTGTAAATGAGAATGATTTATCTGTTGTTGTAATGAGTTGTTTAGCTGCATTTCATGATGATTATTAGAATGTTGTAGATGCTTCTATTTTATGGTTGTAGACAGTAGCTAAATCTGTTTTAATTTGTAGTTGAACGCTACAGAAAATTAGCTAACTGTAAATGAATTAATTTAGTTAGCTGAAATTTCATTTTTATGAGTATTTTGCACCGTAATGTCCCTTAGATGGGTTGGGGGACGTTACATTATGGTAGCAGAGCCTATGGTTCAAACATTGGGCTTGTATGGGCCAAGATGGCTGTGAATTCATGAAATTCGTCACTGCAGATTTTGTCTGTGACGAGTTTGGGGAAAAACGAAGATTTTAAACAGAAATCCCCAATTTTGTGAGTGAAATATGAGTTTTAATCACTTCGGACGATTTGAGAGGGTTAATGGAGTAGAGTGGTGAAGTTGTAGATCGAAATTCGACCTGGAATGGTCAAAATTTGAGTTTTAATGGCGGCTTGTAGAGTTGCAGGCAGTTTGGTGAATCAACGACCAAAATCGCATTTGATCTCAAGATCAACGGTTGAGATTCGCTTTGACAAATTTAAAAATTCATAAGGATTCGACCATTTGAAAGGTTGATGAGATCAATGGCTAGGATTAAATTGGGGGTTGTGAAATGGATCATATTTACGGTCTAGATCAATTAGAGAAATGTTGAAATTTTCCTAAGTGTTGGAAATTGCCAAGAGAAATCGTCGACGGTCAATGGTCGGGTTGGCCGAAAGGGCGAAGAGTTTGGTTTGACCATAAGACATGTCTAACTATCGATGGTCGATGGTCGAGGTTGGACGAATCCACCGAAGTGTTTTCAATCATCAATGAAAATTGTCAATGGCCGATGGGACGGTGGTCAAGCATCAACAAATTCGACGAAGTGTTTCGAATCAAGAAAGAGAAGTCGTCGATGACCGACGCGTCAATGGTCACGCATCGACCAATTCAGTGAGGTGTTTGGATCGTCTAAGATAATCAGTCGATGGTCGATGGAGGGAGAGGGTGATGATGTCATCATCCACGTGTCATGCCACGTAAGCCAATAGAGATGGTCGACGGCTAGGGGTTGGGTTAGCCGAATTGAGGAAGTGTTTTTGACAACCATCGGGGATCATTGATTGCCGATGCGCTGATGGTTGGGTGTCAGCCAAAGTTGTTGGGAATTCCATTCTCCAACAAAGATCGTAGACAATCGACAACTATGTCAATCAGTTTGGAGTTGTGTGCAAGTCGGTTGTCGGGGAGTTGGCTTGATGGTCAAGGGTCGGGTCGACAATTTGGGGAAGTATTGTGCGTGCCAAAGGAGAACATTTGTCAGCAATGGCTGATAGAGAATAGATCAATGGTCCAGATCGCTTCCAACCTGAGATCGACGATGCAGATTACACGTAGGCAAAATTGTTCCACAATTTCAAAAAAAAAAACCAAGTCTGAAGCCATTTTCTTATTTTGGCCATAACTAGAGAAAATTACATCGGATTGGGATGAAAATTATGGGTTTTTTCCACAGAGAGGAGGTATACAAAATCACCATAGAGGGCCCTTGTCCAATTATGCTTGAATTTGGCAAAAATTGCAAAATAGTGGTTTTTAAAGATCTGGGTCTTGATCATTGAAATAAGTCCAATTAAGCTGAAAATCTTGGGGAGAGTCCAAAACGTAGACACATAAATAACCCATGAAGGAACTGAATAAATCCTATGGGGATTGGAATGGGAACATTGAAATAATCCAAAATCCACTATTTCGGGCCAATTTTTGGGGATTTTTGAGATTTTCGGAGAAGGAAAAGTGACCCTAGATCACAACACTGGAAAAAAATATTTAGTCAAATTTTTATATACGCATCAAGACAAACAACTTTGATTTAGTGAAATCTTTGTAAAAGTGCACATATCGAGAGATAACTAGTTCTGCTAAAAATTCTAGTCTGGAAAAGGATTGAAAAAGGACAAAGTTGTAGATTCCAGATTGTTGTAGTTTTTTACCGGAACATCAGATTGAAATTTTGAGAGTTTTTATGAATTACCTATTGTTATTATGATCTATGTCTGTAGTTGATAGAAGTTGGCATTTCAATAAAATTGCACCAGTAGAGAAAATGCACAAAAAATGGGTGAAAATTGCTTTTTCAAGAAGCCATAACTTTCATCCCGGAGCTCGGATTTGAGGAAGCGGATAGTATTTGGAAACGTCTTGAGGATTATAAGACATTTGTCCACCCATAAATTTGAATTGAGCAATAAAATCTTCTAGAAATTAATAAATAGATTTATGTAGCAATAAAAGAGTGGAAATGCAACATGAAATTATTGTAACTTTTCACTCATAATTCAAATTGAGGCATGGGTACATTCGTTCAGAAGTTGTTTCAAAGAGGAATGCATCTAAGGAATTAGAATGTGAAATTGATGCAATGTGTCCTTTATAAATTATCAAAGAAATAATATGTATTCTAATGCATGAAATGTTTTATGCTATACATATCTAACAATAATTATTGCATACACATTTCTTGCAGAATTAGAGGTACATAAAGTAGCTTTAGTTATTATATGAAGAATGGAGTTATGGAAGATGCTAAGGGATCTTACATCCACGAGGAAGAAGTCATAGATATGCATGTCAATATGGGGAATGTTGAGACATAATTAAATGGAAGAAGAGATAGGCAAGAGCTTGTCATTGTGAGAAGTCTGCATAGGGGAGTGCAGAGCTACAGGGCTGATAATGAAAGAATTATGAAAGCTCATCAAGAGATACTTCAGAGCTTAAATATGTTGCATAAGAAAGTCAACAAGTATTATGGCACCAAGCAAGCAACTAATTCTAGACAAGTATTAGCATCAAGATCCCATAGCAAAAGAGATGATCGTGGAAATGATAGGTAGTCAAGAAGCATGAGCATACAACATCATTCGCCAAGGCAATCCACCAGAAGAACTCATACAAGTTCAGGTCCAGGGAGCATTCCAAGTGTGTCTCATGTTCGGAGGCAAAGGAGAAGGCCTGAGGCAGACATCTTGCAGGGTGAAGTCAGGAAGATTAAACCACCAACTTTCAATGGTGAGCACAAGAAAGAAGAAGATGTTGAGGCTTGGCTATTGGAAATGAAGAAATATTTCAAATTGCAAGATAACCCTCTCGGGTAGAAACTAGAATTGCCACCTACCACTTGCAAGGAAAGGAAGCCATGTGGTGGGATCAACTTAAGCAAGCCAAGAACCTTGATGAGAAGTGGATCTCATGGAGGTAGTTCAAAGGATATTTCCAAGAGAAATATTTGTCTAAGCATTACTACGAAAGAAAAATGAAAGAGTTCTTTGAACTAAAGTTGGGAACCATGTCAATGGAGGAATATGAGAAGCGGTTCTTTGAATTATTGACTTCATCAAGGATGAGAAAGTCAAAATCCAAAGGTTTCTAAGTGGGTTACCCTCCTTCTACAATGACAAGATTCAATATGACAACCCCAAAACCTTGGAAGAAACAATAAGGAGAGCAAGGCATCGTTATGAGCAAAGCAAAGGAAGGCCAGTTTTCCAAAAAGACTGAAATGCAAGATGAAAGGGAAAAAGGATTAAAGGCAGAAAGGTTTTAAGCCACCCTTTTTCAGAAATAATTCCCAAGCAAATCAACAAGGTCAAGCAACCCAAAATGAGCACAAGAATGAAGCTTCATTTATAAAAAGGCCAAGGAAACAACCTGTACGATGTTGGGGATGTGAGGGAAATAACTTATATAGGGACTGCCCTCACAAAGGAGAAAGAATGAGGATTTTCCACAACATTCAGGAGGCTGAAACAGTGGAAGACATGGAAGGAAGCATGCCAAGTATTTATGCAGCCTTGGACAACAAGCAAGCTTAATACCAATCCCTCGTGATCGAAGTGGAAGGTAAGATTGATAACCAACCCATAGCAATTTTGATTGATTCTCGAGCTAGCCATAGTTACATAAATGCTAACATTGTTGAAATATTTCACTTGCAAAGAAGTAAGCATAATAATTTTTTGCTAGTTCAGTTAGCCATGGGAGCTAAGAGAAAGATCAATGAGTTGGTTAAAGATTGTTTGATAGATATGAATGGACTTAGCACAAGTTATATGTAAGCATCATACCGTTGGGTTCATATGACTGTCTAATTGGCATGGATTGGTTAGAAAAACACCATGTTGTCCTAGACTGTTACAACAAGACAATCACATGTCTTGATGAAGGAGGGAAGCAAGGAATGATTCAAGGCATTCCAAGAGTTGTAGTTGTTAGAGAGATTTCAGCTATGCAGTTGAAGTAGAGTTTCAGGAAAGGATGTCAAATTTTTGCAGCCCATATAGAAGAGGCACCCAAAGACAAAGTGACAAGCATTGAAGACCATTTGGTCTTAAGGGATTTTGAAGATGTTTTTAGAGAAATTCCAGGATTGCCACCAAAGAGAGACATTGATTTATCTATTGATTTGGTGTCAGGAGCTACCCCAATGTCTAAGACACCTTACAGAATGGGCACACGAGAATTGAAGGAGTTGCAGATGCAGCTTGAAGAGTTGTTAAAGAAGGGGTATATACGCCCAAGTGTTTCTCCTTGGGGTTCCCCAGTTCTTTTTTTCAAGAAGAAATATGGAACGTTGAGGTTATGTATTGACTTCAAACAACTAAACCAACTGGTTAAAATAAAGAACAAGTATCATTTACCAAGAATTGATGATTTGTTTGATCAGCTGAAAGGTGCAAGAATATTTTTGAAGATTGACTTGAGATCAGGTTATCATCAAGTAAGGATAAAAGAAGAAGACATCAACAAAACAACATTCACGACAAGATATGGGCATTTTGGATTCACGATAGTGCCATTTGGGCTATCAAATTCCCTTGTAGTCTTTATGTGTTTAATGAATGGAGTGTTCAGGGAATACCTGAACGAGTTTGTAATTGTATTCCTATATGATATCCTTGTCCACTCTAAATTAGAAGAGGAACAAGAGCAACATTTAAGAATGGTGTTGCAAGTTTTAAGAGAGCATAGATTGTATGCTAAAATAAGTAAGTGCATCTTTTATTAAAAGAAGATTCACTACTTGGGGCATATAATATCAACAGCAGGGATAGAAGTTGATCCTAAAAAGATAGAGGCCATTAGAGGATGGCCAACGACAAAGAATGTGATAGAGGTCAGATCATTCATGGGTCTTGTTGGTTATTACCGAAGATTCATAAAAGGGTTCTCAAAGGTTGTAAGTCCAATCACTTCCTTGCAAAAGAAGAGAGTGAAATTTTGAATGGACTTCCAAGTGTGAAGAGAGTTTTCAATAGTTGAAGGGAATATTGACAAGTGCACCAATCTTGAAGATTGCAGATCCAAACGAAGATTTTGTTGTGTGCATTGATGCATGCAAGGAAGGACTTGGTGGATTTCTCAGTCAAAGGGACCATGTGGTATGTTATGAGCCCAGAAAATTAAAAGAGCATGAGAGGAATTATGTTACACATGACTTGGAGTTAGAAACAATTGTACATGCATTGAAAATGTGGAGGCATTACCTTATGTGTAAGAAATTCGAGCTAAGGACAAACCACTGTGGTATGAAGCATTTGTTTAGACAACCAACATTAAATGCTAGGCAAACTAGATCGTTGGAATTTCTGAGTGAATATGACTTCGAAATTAAACATATAAAGGGAAAGGAAAATCAAGTGGTCGTTGCACTTAGCAGGAGAGCTCATGAAGTGCATATTGCATCCATCATCATGTACAGGACTGATCTGAAGGATCAAATCATTGCAGCAACAAATTCGCATCAACATTGTTTGAAAGTAAAGAGACATTACAACAAGGTAATTTTCAACAAAAAATTAATTATTATGAGATGAAAGAGGATGGAATTCTCATGTACAAAGGTAAGGTGTATGTACTAAATTCTAGTGAGCTAAAAAATGCAGTTTTGAAGGAAATGCATAATGTGCCATATGTCGGGCACTTAGGATATCAAAAAAAAAATGCAGCAGTAAGAAACCAATACTTTTGGCCGGGAATGAAGAAGGAAGTGGCTAATTACATAGCCAGATGTCTAGAGTGTCAAAAAGTAAAGACTGGACATTAACATCCAGCAGGTTTTCTACAACCATTGTCCATTTTGTAATGGAAGTAGGAAGTTGTCATGGTTGATTTTATTACTAAGCTTCCCAGAACAATGGAGCAGCATGATTCCATCATGGTGGTGGTGGATAAATTGACTGAAGCAACACATTTTATTCTGGTAAAGACTACACACAAGGCAACAAATATTGCATATATCCAGATGAAAGAAGTTGTTAGGCTACATGAGGTGCCTAAGACAATAGTTTTAGATAGATATACAAAGTTTACTTTGAATTTTTGGAAAGATGTGTTCAAAGGCTCTAAAACAAATCTAAATCTTAGTACAACGTATCATCCAGAGTCAAATGGGAAAACAAAAAGGAACAACAGGATAGTTGAGGACATGCTTAGAATGTATGTGATGGATTAGCCATCAAAGTTGGAAGATTATATTCATTTAGTTGAATTTTCCTACAATAATGGGTATCGGGCCTCATTGAAGATGAGTCTGTTTGAAGCATTGTATAGCAGAAAATGTAACACTCCGGTGAATTGGGATAATCCAAGAGACATAGCAGTTCTTGGGAAAGAATTTTTAAATGAAATGGAAGAGCATATGGAAAAGATAAATCAGAATTCAAATGATGCTCAAGATAGGCAAAAAATTTATGCAGACAAGAACAAAGTTTTCATAGATTTTAAAGTGGGAGAACATGTGTTTTTAAAAGTAAAGGCAAAGAGAAGTTCGATAAGATTAGGAAGTTGCCTGAAGTTGGCACTGAGATATTGTGGACCTTTTGAAATCTTAGAAAAGATAGGGCTAGTTTCATACACGTTAGCATTTCCTACATCCATGAGAGTGCATATTGTACTTCATGATCATTATTAAAGCAATGTGTGCCTGACTCTAACCACATAATTGGTTGGAATGTGATCTAGGTGGAGCACGAAGGGGATTTTCGGGTGGCGCTAGTACGCATCCTTGACCGGAAAGTGAAAGTGCTAAGGAATAAATCCATATGGATGGTAAAGGTTCAATGGACATGTTACAGTCTTGAAGATGCTACATGGGAGCATGAAGAAAACATGCGGGCAAAATACCCACAAATTTTTTACAATTTTGAAGAAAATGAAATGCAATACTCCATTTTGAGCAGCTAGAGTTCTGGAACCACATCTCAGAGTCCTAGCCAACTACATTGGCGACCTTGATAAAAGAATGGCTCATTCCTTGGGTTAGCCTTGATAAATAGATGGTACATCCCTTGCGTTATCCTTGATAAATGAATGGTGCATTCCTTAGGTCGACGAGTTGAGAGGAACATGAGATTATGGTTGGAGTTGTAAAATTGCAGATTTTTTATTTTCTAAGTATTGTGATGTAAATTTGCATATATATATATCAACATAGACTGTACCGAGGATTGAGCACAATTGTAGGGGAGGGGGGATGTTACATCCGCACTATAATTTCCGGTTTAATTAATCCTTATGTAGATATAATATGTGGTTATGGCCAAAGTGATGTAAAATGTGAATTGTATTTCTATGTTTTAATAATAAAAATGTGATGCCAGCTGCTAAGGGGACATGAACAAGACATGGGGGCTGAAATAATCCACAAGAGAGGGGAGTGTCTAGGGTAATGGCCAAGACGGGTCCAAGGGGGAATTACCCATGTATATTAATCCAACCCATTTTCCTAAATTTGCTATTTTATATGAACCTTCCCTTTTCTGATTGAGTGTTCCCAAAGCCAATCATTGAATACATGTAAGAGGGTGGGTGTGAGTAGTCACATCCCAAATTTATTAGGCACTTGGGGGTTGAGTAAAATCATCTTGGGGAAGAGTGTGAGTCAATAAAGGTAAGAAAAAGAGAGGAAATTCGTATGGGGGGTGAGGGAAGTTTACACATTGATTTTTGGTGCATGAGGAGCAAGGGGAGAGGAAGAAACAGAGCCCGAAGCTGGTGCAGCCATGGAGGGAGAATTTTAGATCAAGTTGGAGCATATTTGGAGCTGGAATTTGAAGAGCCAAGTTGTCAGGCCTGAAGAGTGAAATATGGTGTGAGTTGCACTAAATCAACAATTGTTGTTGTTGGTTTGCTGGTAGTTTTCCTAGCAGCAAGTTCCCTTGAGTTCCCAACTAAGAGATTCCTAGTTACCTGTGCCAGAGAGACCCTGATAAACGAATGGGACACCCGAGGGACTGAGATCAGTGAAGGGGTACATTCCTTGGGTTGGAAAGGTTAAGAGGAAGAGAGATAGTGGAAAATTAGGATAGTTGGAGGAGAATATCAGTTGGGTTGTGAGTTTATGAGTTGTGGGTGGAATGTGAGAGACCACCCTCTTTTGTGGATTACTAGCCACAACTCAGGGGTGACTGACTGTTGAGATTTGGAACAATCGGTCTATGATTGGGTGGAACGTCCATCCCAAGCAACTAGTTGTACAACTCTGGTTTAAAGATAAGTGTGTATCTTGTTGTTGAGTTACTTACATGTGTTATTGTTGTGCATGAACTTTGCGTAAATGAGAATGATTTATATGTTGATGTAATGAGTTCTTTAGCTGCATTTCATGATGATTATTAGCATGTTGTAAATGCTTCTATTTTATGGTTGTAGATAATAGCTAAGTTGAACGCTATAGGAAATTAGTTAACTGTAAACGAATTAATTTAGTGAGCAGAAGTTTCATTTTTATGAGTATTATGCACCGTAATGTCCCTCAGATGGGTTGGCGGACGTTACACATGATTTGCAAATTTGAGGAAGAATTTTGTATTGTGATCTCCTAACTCCAACTAGATGACCCTGCTTTTCGTTCTCCAATCCATCTCTCACCCCTAAGTAGATTCAGTTTTTGGGTTTCTAGATTTTTTAACCTCAAAAAATCTTGTTCTTTGAAAATACTACTTGCATGATCAACGAACATACCCATTATTTCCTCTTTAACTTCCTTTAGTGATATGTCTTAGTTTTCATGTCTTTATGAGCCTAGAAAGCTACATTTTCTTTTACCAACTTGAGTGAGCCAATAAATTGTTCACTTATTGTAGACCATAAATGCATATCATATTGTTTCCATGCCTCCTTTGACATAGTTTGGAAGTCTTGCTTCTTAAGCTAGCCAGGATTGAATTTAAATGGAGCTCCATGTTTAGGATTGTTATTCTCAAGTTCTAGAAATATTAGATTGTGGTTAGAGCATCTGCCAGAGTCAATCCAAGACTCGTATCTGTCAAACTTTTTTAAGACAAATTCCAAGACTAGAAATCTATTAATTCTCTTAGATACACCTTCATTGCCTAGTATGTTTTTCCTCCACGCGGAACCAATGGAGAGAGGTTCAACATCAATTAAACCTAAAACTTCAATTTGATGATTGAAATAGTCAACAAGTCTATCGTCTATCCATCTTGGTTGTTGGTCCCCAAATTTCTAACTCGTTTAATGTGAAATTTAGATCCCCACCTAGAATCAAGTTACTTTCATGGAAACACTGCAGAGAGATCTTCTCCCTGAAAGGTTTTTTACTATCGTAAGCTCCATACATCAATATAGTAATAGGTAATCCCATACTTTTATTGAATAGGTCTATCCATAGACCTAAAAAACAACATAAGAGTTTGTTAATTCCATGAGTTGACTCCATCTAGTTATGATTCTACCAGAAAATCCATTAGAGCCAAGAGCTAAAAAATACCATCCCAATAAAATTCTTTGTGGATCAGTAACAAATGTTTCCCCCTTTCCCATTATATTTTGGAGTAACAAAATATCAGGTTTATCCACCTCTACTAATCATCTTAGATCCATTTTCTTTTTATGGTTCCCTAATCCTTGAATGTTCATTAACGAAACTTTCATTTTCATCTAGGTTTATGGGGAATAATTGCTCTAAGTACCCCAGTGATCGGGCGTTCTTGATCCTACTATATTTCTTTGATGTCCTTCTCTTGGCCTAGGTGGAAGAAGGATTTTTTTCCCGCTCTGTTAGGTCCTGAATCCTTTATAGTATCTTTCCTCACACCCCTTGAAACAGTTCTCTCGATGGGGTTCATATAATTTTATGATCGAAACAAATAGTGACCTTCGCCTCAATTTTCATAATCATCTTTGATAACCCCATTCACGCTATCTAAAGTAGAGTTTGGGTCAGAGAAAGTTCCAACATCAAATTCCAATGAGATAGTTTTTCCTTCCTCTCCTAGCTAAATAATAGGATGGGAAGAAATTGGAATTATATTTCCCTTACTATTGCTTCCACCGAGTTTATATGTTTCAAATGGAGTGGGTCCTATCCTCTTTCCTCTTTAGTACCCTTAGTGGTTTCTTCCCTTTCGCAGGAATTTTTGTGACAATATTTTTCCCTATCAAAGAGTTAAGATCAAATCCTCCTCCTATGAGCCCAGCTCCACCAAATAGCTGCAACAACAAATCCCTCTACTCGATTTGGTGAACATTAGCTTGCACGGGAAGAGAAATACCCCAAGAATGATAGACTGAGTTGGAATGTGTTGGATCATATGTGTGTTCACATCAAGCCTCCTCGAGACTTATAGTAGTAATAATGTCAATGTGGAGATTAACATCCACCTTCACATCTACACTATCGTTTCCGAATGACTAGAGGTTCATGAGGTGGACATTAAAGGTTTTTGCACTACTACCTTGAAGACTTGACACATCCTTTGACAATCCCACTGGACCCACCCCATATCAACTGCTAAAGATTGAGGTGATGTTTCAAAATCTCTTCCTTTAGTACCCCCATTATTGTCTAGTAGTTTGTTCATCGAGGAGGACACATTTGACTAATTGATGAATATTTGGTCTTTAGAGAGTGTATCTTTAGAGTAGTCTATTAGTTGAAAATCAATTTCCATGTCCTTCTAGCCCTAAGTATAACTCTCTAGTTTCAAAACCTTAGTTTCAGAACCTTGGTTGCCATCTCTACCTCTTAGCCAAACCTAATCAATCCTTACCCACAGTTCATATATATGTATATATATGGACACACACACACACACATGTGATGTGTGTGTGTAGCCTGGTGGGAATTTTGAGTGGTTTAGTGTCGAGACTTACATGCAAGAGGCCTTTGTTAACCTTTTGGCTCCTGATCGCATGTCCTTGACCAACTTTATGTACATCTTGGGATATAGTAATTATCTTAAATATCATTACTTAGGATAAATAATTCCTTTAATTAAAGTAAAGTATCAAGGTATAAGGCTTTGGACTACTTCCACACATCTAGACACTTAGACCCATGCATAATTACATGTCAGATGCTACAAACATCAACACTCCCTCTTAGAGAGGAAATTACTTCTCGAAGAGCCACCTGGAACTAGTTCTTCCTCCTACCCTGACACAATATCATGCACATCATCTTGCCCCATGGCATCCCTCCAAACCTGTTGGTTTCTTTCTTCATGAATACTGGAAGACTCATAATTGATGATGCTACTCATTAGTGCCCTAAATTTTGGAAACTTCTTTAGAGGCATGCTCTCCCTAATTGTTCTCCTAAAAGTTTCAACATGCTCCTGAGCATCAATTAATGTCTGTATCAACCATCCATGTCTTCTAACATAACTGGAAGGGGCCAACTCCTCCTCCCCAACTGAAGGTTGACTCCCCACACTAGAATTATTTGAACATTGTTCTCCCTTCAGAGCCTCCTACTCCTCATCCTTTGCCACTAACATCGATCCACACACATATAAAAGATCCAAGATCCCCCTGGACCTACTCTTGCTGCTTGAAAAAACATCCTTGGCATTCTTTCCAACTATACACCCTCTGCACATGCCTTGTTGTACAACTCTGGTATCTAGAAGACATGTGAGAATCTCCCTCAGAATCGACAATGCACTGTGATGCAAGTATCCCATCCTTCTATTCCATAACTCACACAGGTTGTCACTGCCATGTACAAAGGCCTGAATAGGCTTGTCCTTTAACCCGTATAACTTTCCCTCTCTAACCCCAATGCTCACTACTATGTCAGGGTTACCTCCCTTTGAATGTATGCGTACTTGCCCTCTCTTGGAAAAATCCTTGTTCTCCATAACTAAGACTGAGAGAAAATTCCCCTAAAGTCCTGGTACATCTAGCACCTCTTGGGCTTCCAATGAACCATCTGACTCAAGCTAGAAGAATATTTTTCCCTCTCCCTTCACTGCAAACTTGGCATCATCACGATGCTCCACATGGATCCCTGAGTCCTTCGCCAAACTACTAAATAGCTCCCGTGCTCCTATTATATTTTTCGTCTGGTGAGAAACAACCAGCTCCTGCAACCTAACACCTCTAATGTTGTTGTACGACCATGTACCTACAACTTGCATAATCCATACACACCTATTCCTTCTGCAACCCACGTATGTATGCACTTTTCTCTACTGAAACATGTGTATGTACATGCATATTCCTTCTATAGACCACGTGTGTATGTGCATGTTCCTTTTGTAACCTGTGTATGTACGTGTCTTTCTTCACTGTAGCTTGTATACACACATGACCTTAGGGAATTTCTCATTGCATTCAACTTCAAAACTCTGCTCCAATCTGCTAGACCTTCTTGCAGCTATACCCACTGTTGCTTGCTGCCAAGATTTGCCCTTGCTAACAGATCTATTTGCTACTCATGACGCTACTCCAGTTTCTCTTGCAGCTTCTGCGGCTCAGATATGTTGCTCAAATCTTCCTAGATCTATCCTGGTTACCATATATGTGTGTTGTTTCCTTATTCTCCTTTGGAATGATCATATATATATAGGAGAAAGTCCTTCTTCACCCTTGTTGAGATATCTTTTGAGCAAAAAATCTTTTTTTCTCTATATATGAGTCACTGACTGCAATAGATTTATTATCCCTTGAGATGATTTATGGATGAAAGTTCTTCTTTAGCCTTCCTCTTGAGTCAAAGTCATTCGTGGCTCAAGCACTCAATGAATTTCACTGTTGAAATTGCCCATGTATGGACCTATACAAACTTGTACGCACCTGTCACTACTGAAACCCACATATGTAATGAATTTCCTTAAGAAAACCCACATATGTATGCTATTGTTCTTACTGTAATCCACATATAGCTCCATATGACTGCAAAATCAAGATCAAATTTAGTACAATTGTTTCCTTGAAATCCATCCTTCGATTTCCTCCTGTCAATTTATAGATTTGCAGAGATCTCCTTGCAGATTTGATAGATCTGCTACAAATAAATGTGGATTTGTGTTTGGTCCTTTAAACACCCACTGCTGCAATTCAAAATTAATATATTTGTTGTTGTGCAACCAAAGATGTTCTCCCTTTGAGAGTCCAAGCTCTAATACCATGTTGATTTTACCCTACTCTAGCACCTAGGTATATTGTTAACTAGTGATTTCCTTGTTCTAAATCAAATTAGCAACTCACAAAACATAATGCACTTGATGGAATAATCAACTCAAACAAATATAGTTGAAGCAATACTAGAAACCAAAATATCATACAAAATAAACAAAGATATTTTTCCCCACAACTAAGCTTATCATTCAAATAACTTGAAAGCTTACAAGGGCTCCCTTATTGGCATAATGGCCCACAGAGAAATACAAAAAAATTTAGACATCACCTGCAAAACCATAGCAACTCTTGGTCTACTGTATGATCCTGAACTTGCACGTTTCTCGAGATGTACGTGACTTTCCTTAAGCAAACATGTGTATATGCGCTTGTCTCCACTGAAACTCGCGTACACTCACTCAAATAATATACAACAACTCCATATGACACGACCATGTTGTTGCAGCTCCAATCTGCTAAATGAAATATCCATGATCCCGCTGGTCAAGATATTTGCTACTGTTCTATTGTTCTGTCTTGCAGATCTGATACACTGGGGGGTTTCTGGATGTGTTTCAGTTGTATGTTTGAGATCTTGATGGTTATTGCATGTGCATGTGGGTTATTGCATGTGCATGTTGCATATTTATGGTTTTAACAACATATAAAGGATGCATGCAGAAGTAAAGAACATCAACTGCCCAATATCATGTATTATACGGTTCAAGCATGGAAATACAATAGCCTATTGGAAATATAGAATATAAACGTCAGCTAGATCTCAAGGATCATCACTAGAATATAAGAAAATAGCATAAAAATACCCGTGATCAGAAGATGATAGTAGATCTGATGCATGCACGGATAGATCAACAAAAAATATGCGATTTCGGAGAAGTACGGTAACCGCTACCACCTAGAAAACTCGTCCGGAAGAATAGACCATTAGAATGCATTGGAAACTGTTCCAATAGAAGCAACCTGGCCTTTAGACTGAAATGGATGAGTGCCAGATATTGGATCTGGAACCCTGGGGGGTTTGCGCACCTCTTGGGATAGTGGATGTGTCCCAAAGGATTCCACCAATGGAATCTGATGCTATATCGCTCAAAACGATCGTCTCGCCAAATTCATAATTGGGTCGGAAGGAATTGCTCAGATCTTCTCTGATACTCTGCATGCAACCCCAAATGTCTGTCCGGAAGAGTTTATCCCTAAATGGTTGGATAAGGCGATATGAAAGATTCCATCCTCAAAATCTGACGATAGATGGCTCAATAGAAGCGCCCTGGCTGGATCTCAAATGGGTTGGAAGGAAACTGCAATCTGGACTCAGATTTCATGCAGCTCTCCAAACCCTCAAACTGACTTACGCNGTTTCCTCCAGAAATCCACAAAACAGTAAGGTCGACTCTCTTCCTTCTCTGGGAACTCTCAACATCAAATCATACTGATGCATAATGAGGAATTAGGTCAAATTCCTCCCTTTATACCTTTCCCAGTCTAATTCACCTTGACCTCACTTAAGCTGGGCGCTTTTCCTCCTAAGGTGAATAATTAATTAATTAAGTCCCCATTTAGCACCTTTTCATTCTAATTCTTCGTTGACTTAGGCTTAAGTGAGTTTTCGTAAGTATTTTGGCTTAATTCATAGTTTAGCCATCAATTCCTCCTTATTTCTCCATCTTGTTACCTGTTTGTGCCTAACTATAGTCTACGAGAACACATAGACTACTAAGTCACTCCCTGCTGGCCTACTATTGGGAACGAGACATCACAGTCCTCCCTTCCCGAGATTGCTCGTCCTCAAGCAACATCAATCCTGGGTGTTGTAAGATATGCTCTCCCTCCCATGTGGCATCCTCCACTAGAAGACCCCTCCATCTAACCAAGCACTCCCTGATGATCATGATCCTCAATCTGCGCTCTCTCTACTCTAGTACCTCCTCTGGCACTAGCTCCAACTGACCCTCCTCATCCAAGGGTGGCAACTCGTCTGAAATGCTAACCTGTTGTCCCACGGCCTTTTTAAGGCAAGAGACGTGAAAGACTTTATGAATATTGCTACTTTCCAGTAGCTCTAGCCCATATGCCACCTCGCCTATCCTCCTGATGACTCTGTATGGCCCGTAGAACTTCGACTTAAGCTTCTTTGCTCCGCTTCTCTTCAAGGAGGACTGTCTATATGGCTGTAATCATAGGAAAACCAAATCCCCTACCTCAAAACTGCGCTCAAATTTGTGTCGGTCTGCATATATCTTTTGTTGGTTCTGAGCTGACTGCAAGTTCTCCCTTACTGATTGAGGAATCCTATGACTCTCCTCCACCCAGTCCTTGGCCTCCGGGACCCTACTGTCCCCAAACACAGTCTCCATAAAGGAGGGTGCATCGTATCCATACAATTCCCTGAACGGTGACATATTAATAGACATATGGTAAGTTGTGTTGTATCATTACTCACCCATATGTAACCATTTCACCCAAGTGCAGTTCTGCCCCCCCACATAGTTTCTCAAATACCCCTCCACCCATTTGTTAACGATATTTGTCTGCCCATCTATCTGTGGGTGTTAGTTGGTACTCGTGGCTAGCTCTATGCCTGTCAACCTAAAAATCTCCTGCCAAAATGCGTCGATGAAGCGCCCATCTCTATCACTGACTATCTGCCTGGGTAACCCGTGCAACCAGAATACCTCCTTGAAAAACAACTCTGCTACCTGTATGGCCTTATAGTCTATGGGTATGGTGAAGAAATGTGCAAATTTTGTCAGTCTGTCGACCACCACAAATATACAGTCCTTGCCCCGCACTCTAGGAAGGTCTGTAATGAAATCCATGGAAATGCTCTCCCATTTCTGCTCTGTAATGGGTAGAGGCTGTAGTAGCCTTGCAGGGTGTGTCTGCTCGGACTTGTTCTGCTGACAAGTCGTGCACTCTTGTATGTGCTTTAGCACATCATCCTTGAGACCCTTCCATGAGAATCTCTCCCTAATCTGCTTGTATGTTTTGAAGTACCCCTGATGCCCTGCTGTAGGCGAATCATGACATACCTTCAGAATTTTCCCCTTCAGGGTGGATTCTGGAACCAAGTAGATCTGTTCCTTGTAGAAAATGACGTCAATAAGAACTTGATATCTATCATCCATCACCTGTCCATCCATCACCTCACAAGCAAATTTGTTTTTGGAGTATTCCACCAACAAATGAGATTTCCAATCTGTACAGATGTCCATCATCGAACATCATGCTGGCCTCCTGGACAAGGCATCTGCCATGATATTCCTTTTTCTCTTGACATACTCAATGTCAAAGTCGAAGGCTTGAATCTTTGAGACCCTCTTCTGCTACCTCTCACTGAGGTCTTTTTTATCAAGGAAATACTTGAGACTGTTATGATCAGTCTTCACTACAAACTTGTTGCCAACTAGATACTGCCTGAATTTGGTTAAGGCATGCATGATCGCTAGCATCTCATTGTCATAAATAGGATAGAGTCTCTCCAACTCGTCGAGATTTCTGCTCTCAAACACAATGGGGTGATCCCCCTACATCAAAACTGCTCCAATCGCCACCCCTGATGCATCGCACTCTAAGACAAACGACTGTGAGAAGTCTGGAAGGGCTAGAACAGGGCAAGTGCTCATAACCTCCTTCATTTTTTCGAATGTTTAATGTGACTCCTCTGTCCAATGAAAATCACCCTTCTTTGTCAAGTCTGTGAGTGGTGCTCCCAACTGTGAAAAACCCTTGACGAACTGCCTGTAGTAACTGCATAACCCAAAGAATCCTCTCATCTCCATGAGATTCTTGGGCATTGGCCAATCCAAAATGGCCCTGATCTTTTCCTAATGAACCTGTACTCCTTGCCCACTGATGATATGCCCCAAGTACAATAGTTCTCTCATGCCAAATTCACATTTGGATTCCCTGGCATATAAAGACTGTGCCTGCATAACACCCAAGACCTCCCCCAAATGTGCTAGATACTCATCCCATGTCTTGTTGTAGATCAATATGTCGTCGAAGAATATTGTGATGTACTTCCTCAACTGTTCTCTAAAGATATGATTCATGCAAGACTGGAAAGTGGCTGGTGCGTTGGTCAATCCAAATGGCACGACCAAAAACTCAAAGTGTCTAAAAGGGCACCGGAACGTTGTCTTCTCAATGTCCTGCTCCCTGATGTTGATTTGATGGTATCCTGAGCGTAGATCAATCTTAGTGAAGAAGACTGCCCCATGCAAGTCATCCATCAGCTCATCTATGTGTGGAATGGGGTAACGATTCTTGATCGTTTTCTTGTTGAGTGCTCTGTAGTCGATGCACATCCATAATGTGCCATCTTTCTTCAATACCAGGACTACCGAAGATGCAAAAGGACTCATGATGGGCCTGATGTGCCACATAGAAAGCAATTCTTTTATTGCTTTCTCAATCTTGTCCTTGAATTTCTTGGGGTTCCTGTAGGGTGTTGTAATCACCGGTGTAGCCCCCACCTCTAACTCAATCATGGGCTCAAAAACCCTGCTGGGTGGTCTCCCTGGTGGTATCGACCCAAATACTGACTCATACTGACCCATAAGCTCTCTGATCTGTGGGTGGTAATGCTCCCTACCCCCGAAATCCTTCCACGTGGTGATCAAACACTTTGCTGCGTAAGCCACATCTCCGTGACAAAAGATCCGCTCCATTCTCTTTGTCAATACTACTAGAGGTGCTCCTATAGACATGCCCCTCAGCACAACTTGTGATCCACTAGCATCTCTGAAGCTCATGGTCAATGCCTGATAGTTGAACCCAATCTCCCCCAATGAATACAACCATTGTACCCCTAGCACGACATCAGTATCTGACAGCTCAACTACATAGAATGTGTCTGTCAGGGTGTAGTTGCCTAGTTTCACCTCTAGGTTAGGGATCATATCCAGGCATGTCATCGTGTATCCGTCTGCCACTGCTACATGGAATCCCTCAAATTCCTCCATGCGTAACCCCCTCCTGGGTACTAAGGACGCATCTATGAAGTTGTGGGTGGCCCCACCATCAACTAACATTGTCATGCGTTGCCCCTATATAAGGCCCTTGAGCCTGAGAGTGTTGTACTTGGGTACTCCTGAAAGGGTGGCTATGGTTCCCCCTTTACCTCTCTACGAGGTTTTGCCTCCTCCTTGGGCTGTGCCCTGGCCGATATCTGAGGTTTATTTGGCTGCTGCTCTGGCTCATGAATGGTCTCAGTCTTTGAATCACTATTTGTCGGTGCCTCAACATCCTCATCCTCCTCCTCACTACCCGATTCCACTTCAATGTAGTGGATCTATCCCTTTCCCATGCATCTATGCCCTGGGACCCAAGGGTCTCTGTAGGAGAAGCAAAGCTTCTTCCTCATCAACTTCCGTCGCATATCATCATCCAAAATTGGCTTGCCCTTCCATTCCCTTTGAGGATTCTTCTGATCCTCTCTATGTGGTATAAAGGGTTTGGTGAAGGGTTTAGTTTTTAGCACTGAATCCGCCAAATCTCTAGTGCATCAGATGGCATCCTGCAAGGTATAAGGCCGGTAGGCCTTCACTCATCCTCTCAAGGGTTCTATGAGCCCTTCTGTGAATAGCATGACCAATCGGGGCTCAGATATGTCTGTCACTGCCACTGCTACCCTCTGAAACTCTGAGATGAATGCCTCTGATGTGCCAGTTTGTCTCAATTGGTCTAGATCTCTGAAATGGATCTCTGGATCCCTCCTGTCAAATCTATCCATGAGTCTCTCTGTGAACTCTCTATAGGAGGTGATGCGACTGTGACCCAATGTCACCAATTCATGATACTACCACTCGTGTGCCTCACCCTCCAAGTGTAGGGTGGCGAAACTGATGACCTCTGACTCAGTCATTTGGTTGAGCTTGTAGTACGTGTCTAGTTTCTGTACCTAAGCTCTCGCGGTGCATTTGGATGATTCGTCAAAAGAAGGTATGGTGAGTTTACAACTTTTNGGTGCTGTAAGATATGCTCTCCCTCCCATGTGGCATCCTCCACTAGAAGACTCCTCCATCTAACCAAGCACTCCTTGATGATCATGATCCTCAATCTGCGCTCTCTCTACTCTAGTACCTCCTCTGGCACTAGCTCCAACTGACCCTCCTCATCCAAGGGTGGCAACTCGTCTGAAATGCTAACATGTTGTCCCACGGCCTTTTTAAGGCAAGAGACGTGAAAGACTTTATGAATATTGCTACTTTCCAGTAGCTCTAGCCCGTATGCCACCTCGCCTATCCTCATGATGACTCTGTATGGCCCGTAGAACTTCGACTTAAGCTTCTTTGCTCCGCTCCTCTTCAAGGAGGACTGTCTGTATGGCTGTAATCATAGGAAAACCAAATCCCCTACCTCAAAACTGCGCTCAAATTTGTGTCGGTCTGCATATATCTTCTGTTGGTTCTGAGTTGACTGCAAGTTCTCCCTTACTGATTGAGGAATCCTATGACTCTCCTCCACCCAGTCCTTGGCCCCCGGGACCCTACTGTCCCCAAACACAGTCTCCATAAAGGAGGGTGCATCGTATACATACAATTCCCTGAACGGTGACATATGGTAAGTTGTGTTGTATCATTACTCACCCATATGTAACCATTTCACCCAAGTGCACTTCTGCCCCCCCACATAGTTTCTCAAATACCCCTCCACCCATTTGTTAACGATCTTTGTCTGCCCATCTATCTGTGGGTGTTAGTTGGTACTCGTGGCTAGCTCTATGCCTGTCAACCTGAAAATCTCCTGCCAAAATGCGTTGATGAAGTGCCCATCTCTATCACTGACTATCTGCCTGGGTAACCCGTGCAACCAGAATACCTCCTTGAAAAACAACTATGCTACCTGTATGGCCTTGTAGTCTATGGGTATGGTGAAGAAATGTGCAAATTTTGTCAGTCTGTCGACCACCACAAATATATAGTCCTTGCCCCGCACTCTAGGAAGGTCTGTAATGAAATCCATGGAAATGCTCTCCCATTTCTGCTCTGTAATGGGTAGAGGTTGTAGTAGCCTTGCAGGGTGTGTCTGCTCGGACTTGTTCTGCTGACAAGTCGTGCACTCTTGTATGTGCTTTAGCACATCATCCTTGAGACCCTTCCATGAGAATCTCTCCCTAATCTGCTTGTATGTTTTGAAGTACCCCTGATGCCCTGCTGTAGGCGAATCATGACATACCTTCAGAATTTTCCCCTTCAGGGTGGATTCTGGAACCAAGTAGATCTGTTCCTTGTAGAAAATGACGTCAATAAGAACTTGATATCTATCATCCATCACCTGTCCATCCATCACCTCACAAGCAAATTTGTTTTTGGAGTATTCCACCAACAAATGAGATTTCCAATCTGTACAGATGTCCATCATCGAACATCATGCTGGCCTCCTGGACAAGGCATCTGCCATGATATTCCTTTTTCTCTTGACATACTCAATGTCAAAGTCGAAGGCTTGAATCTTTGAGACCCTCTTCTGCTACCTCTCACTGAGGTCTTTTTTATCAAGGAAATACTTGAGACTGTTATGATCAGTCTTCACTACAAACTTGTTGCCAACTAGATACTGCCTGAATTTGGTTAAGGCATGCATGATCGCTAGCATCTCATTGTCATAAATAGGATAGAGTCTCTCCAACTCGTCGAGATTTCTGCTCTCAAACACAATGGGGTGATCCCCCTACATCAAAACTGCTCCAATCGCCACCCCTGATGCATCGCACTCTAAGACAAACGACTGTGAGAAGTCTGGAAGGGCTAGAACAGGGCAAGTGCTCATAACCTCCTTCATTTTTTCGAATGTTTAATGTGACTCCTCTGTCCAATGAAAATCACCCTTCTTTGTCAAGTCTGTGAGTGGTGCTCCCAACTGTGAAAAACCCTTGACGAACTGCCTGTAGTAACTGCATAACCCAAAGAATCCTCTCATCTCCATGAGATTCTTGGGCATTGGCCAATCCAAAATGGCCCTGATCTTTTCCTAATGAACCTGTACTCCTTGCCCACTGATGATATGCCCCAAGTACAATAGTTCTCTCATGCCAAATTCACATTTGGATTCCCTGGCATATAAAGACTGTGCCTGCATAACACCCAAGACCTCCCCCAAATGTGCTAGATACTCATCCCATGTCTTGTTGTAGATCAATATGTCGTCGAAGAATATTGTGATGTACTTCCTCAACTGTTCTCTAAAGATATGATTCATGCAAGACTGGAAAGTGGCTGGTGCGTTGGTCAATCCAAATGGCACGACCAAAAACTCAAAGTGTCTAAAAGGGCACCGGAACGTTGTCTTCTCAATGTCCTGCTCCCTGATGTTGATTTGATGGTATCCTGAGCGTAGATCAATCTTAGTGAAGAAGACTGCCCCATGCAAGTCATCCATCAGCTCATCTATGTGTGGAATGGGGTAACGATTCTTGATCGTTTTCTTGTTGAGTGCTCTGTAGTCGATGCACATCCATAATGTGCCATCTTTCTTCAATACCAGGACTACCGAAGATGCAAAAGGACTCATGATGGGCCTGATGTGCCACATAGAAAGCAATTCTTTTATTGCTTTCTCAATCTTGTCCTTGAATTTCTTGGGGTTCCTGTAGGGTGTTGTAATCACCGGTGTAGCCCCCACCTCTAACTCAATCATGGGCTCAAAAACCCTGCTGGGTGGTCTCCCTGGTGGTATCGACCCAAATACTGACTCATACTGACCCATAAGCTCTCTGATCTGTGGGTGGTAATGCTCCCTACCCCCGAAATCCTTCCACGTGGTGATCAAACACTTTGCTGCGTAAGCCACATCTCCGTGACAAAAGATCCGCTCCATTCTCTTTGTCAATACTACTAGAGGTGCTCCTATAGACATGCCCCTCAGCACAACTTGTGATCCACTAGCATCTCTGAAGCTCATGGTCAATGCCTGATAGTTGAACCCAATCTCCCCCAATGAATACAACCATTGTACCCCTAGCACGACATCAGTATCTGACAGCTCAACTACATAGAATGTGTCTGTCAGGGTGTAGTTGCCTAGTTTCACCTCTAGGTTAGGGATCATATCCAGGCATGTCATCGTGTATCCGTCTGCCACTGCTACATGGAATCCCTCAAATTCCTCCATGCGTAACCCCCTCCTGGGTACTAAGGACGCATCTATGAAGTTGTGGGTGGCCCCACCATCAACTAACATTGTCATGCGTTGCCCCTATATAAGGCCCTTGAGCCTGAGAGTGTTGTACTTGGGTACTCCTGAAAGGGTGGCTATGGTTCCCCCTTTACCTCTCTACGAGGTTTTGCCTCCTCCTTGGGCTGTGCCCTGGCCGATATCTGAGGTTTATTTGGCTGCTGCTCTGGCTCATGAATGGTCTCAGTCTTTGAATCACTATTTGTCGGTGCCTCAACATCCTCATCCTCCTCCTCACTACCCGATTCCACTTCAATGTAGTGGATCTATCCCTTTCCCATGCATCTATGCCCTGGGACCCAAGGGTCTCTGTAGGAGAAGCAAAGCTTCTTCCTCATCAACTTCCGTCGCATATCATCATCCAAAATTGGCTTGCCCTTCCATTCCCTTTGAGGATTCTTCTGATCCTCTCTATGTGGTATAAAGGGTTTGGTGAAGGGTTTAGTTTTTAGCACTGAATCCGCCAAATCTCTAGTGCATCAGATGGCATCCTGCAAGGTATAAGGCCGGTAGGCCTTCACTCATCCTCTCAAGGGTTCTATGAGCCCTTCTGTGAATAGCATGACCAATCGGGGCTCAGATATGTCTGTCACTGCCACTGCTACCCTCTGAAACTCTGAGATGAATGCCTCTGATGTGCCAGTTTGTCTCAATTGGTCTAGATCTCTGAAATGGATCTCTGGATCCCTCCTGTCAAATCTATCCATGAGTCTCTCTGTGAACTCTCTATAGGAGGTGATGCGACTGTGACCCAATGTCACCAATTCATGATACTACCACTCGTGTGCCTCACCCTCCAAGTGTAGGGTGGCGAAACTGATGACCTCTGACTCAGTCATTTGGTTGAGCTTGTAGTACGTGTCTAGTTTCTGTACCTAAGCTCTCGCGGTGCATTTGGATGATTCGTCAAAAGAAGGTATGGTGAGTTTACAACTTTTCAGATGAAATCAATGTTATGCCCCTGCTGCTGCTGCTGATTTGTTCCTCCCCTCTATGGCTCTCTGGGGCGGTTCCTGAGTCTGAGTCCACAATACTCGACTAAGGTCATATCTTGATGGAAGTCATGGACCAATGCTGCCTACTCTCTCTGATACTCTGCAATGTCCTCTGCATGAGTGGGTTGTCTTTGTGCTATCGGTATCTGTGCTGCTACCAGGGGTGCCCTCTGAAAACTGGGAAACAACAGACGTGGAATCCTACTCGAATAGGTGTATGTGCGAGTGGGTCACTGGGGTCTACTACTTGCCCCTGAGTTCCCTTATGCTGCATGTGGGGCTTGTGTGTCCGGAATGTCTACCATATCCAGTCTATCCACTACCTGAGCCAAATATTAAGACATGGTTCGCTGACTAGGTAGCATATCACTGATAACCTGAATGAAGGCTGCATGTGGATCCATGGGGACCTTACCACTGCCCTCTGGTCGCTCATATCTGTCACCTAGCCTCCTCTCTGCTTCACGCTCGGCCTTGCGCTCTGCTCTCCTCTCTGCTTCTCTGTGTGCCTCTTCCTCTTCCTCTGAACTGGGAGGGAAGGGAGGAAAGTTAGGCCTATCCCTTCTTTCCCTGCACCTGTTGTAAGTGACATATTCATCACCTACGTGCTCATGACCGTTTGGTTCTTCTGCTGTATTCATTGTCTTTAGTCACAAGCTGGTAGGACTAAATCTCTGATACCACTGAAATATCCCTGATCTCGTTGATCAAGATATTTGCTACTGATCTATTGTCTTGTCTTACAGATCTGATACACTGTGGGGTTTCTGGATGCGTTTCAGTTGTATGTTTGAGATCTTTATGGTTATTGCATGTACATGTGGGTTATTGGATGTGCATGTTGGTTATTGCATGTGCATGTTGCATATTTATGGTTTTAACAGCATATAAAGGATGCATACAGAATTAAAGAACATCAATTGCCCAATATCATGTATTATACGGTTCAAGCATGGAAATACAATAGCCTACTGGAAATATAGAATATAAACGTTAGCTAGATCTCAAGGATCATCACTGGAATACAAGAAAATAGCATAAAAATACCCGTGATCAGAAGATGATAGCAGATCTGATGCATGCACATATAGATCGACAAAAAATATGTGATTCCAGAGAAGTACGGTAACCGCTACCAGCTAGAAAACTCATCGGAAAGAATAGATCGTCAGAATGCATTGGAAACTGCTCCAATAGAAGTGCCCTGGCCTCTAGACTAAAATGGATGAGTGTCGGATCTCAGATCTGGTCTCTGAGGCACTGGATCTGGACCCCTGGGGGGTTTGCGCACCTCCTGGGACACTGGATGCATCCCAAAGGATTCCACCAACGAAATCTGATGCTATATGGCTCAAAATGATCGTCTCGCCAAATGCGAAACTGTGTCGGAAGGAATTGCTCGAATATGATCTGATACTTTGCATGCAACCCCAAATGTCTGTTCGGAAGAGCTACACCCTAAATGGTTGGATGAGGTGATATGCAAGATTCCACCGTTAGAATCCGACGATAGATGGCTCAATAGAAGCGTCCTAGTTGGATCTCAAATGGGTTGGAAGGAAACTACAATCTGGACTCGAATTTCGTGCAGCTCTCCAAACCCTCAAATTGACTTGTGCCCTCACTGGCTGAGCTGCGCACTCTATAATGGATACTCCTGAAAAGTATGGTGAAATACCTGGATGGTATCTCCAATGGGCTAGGGTGTGTCTCTCAACACCGAAACTGATCAATGGTGGTGGTTTCCTCCAGAAATCCACAAAACAGTAAGGTCGACTCTCTTCCTTCTCTGGGAACTCTCAACATCAAATCATAACAATGCATAATGAGGAATTAGGTCAAATTCCTCCCTTTATACCTTTCCCNCTCACTTAAGCTAGGCGCTTTTCCTCCTAAGGTGAATAATTAATTAATTAAGTCCCCCTTTAGGACCTTTTCATTCTAATTCTTCATTGACTTAGGCTTAAGTGACTTTTCCTAAGTATTTTGGCTTAATTCATCGTCTAGCCATCAATTCCTCCTTATTTCTCCATCTTGTTCCATGTTTGTGCCTGACTATAGTCTACAGGAACACATAGACTACTAAGTCACTCCCTGCTGGCCTACTATTGGGAACGAGACATCACACTAAAACCCACTTGCGACTGCCTTTGTTCTCTCTTCTCTCCGACCTGATCTCTAGATGGAAGTCCTCCACATATTCACGATCTCCTTGAATCATAGTCCTTTGTGATCTAATATCTTGAACAAAATTCCTTCTTTGCTCCCAATATTGATCCCCTTCAGTCATAGTCCTTCGTGACTCGAGAACTTGAGAAAAAGTCCTTCTTTGCTCCAAAGTGAATGAAATGCCTTCTCCTTCACCTAGCCTTGCTTTTATAATCTCGAGTTATGACCTAAACCTTATCCCCAAAGTGATGGACGACGAATATTACTTCTCACCTCACTTGCGATCAATCACTGAGAGTTAGTTAATTGATGTGAATAACTTTAGCATTTCGTTAAATAAACTCAACTAATTAATAAAAACACTTTACTTTAATAATTCCTTCAATTAAAGTAAAGTGTCAAGGTAGAAGAGTTTGGACGACTTCCACACGTCTATACACTTAGACCTGTGCAAAAGTACTTGTCCGATGCTACAAATATCAACATGGTTATGTTGGTGACTACTCAAAAAAAAAAGGGAGCCATAAACAGGTAGACCGACCTTCATCCAGGCTGTTGGAAACAACATTCTTGAGGACGTGCATTCAAAACCTTAGAACGACCACCACAACGCAACCATGCTTCAAATCGAGTTTCATGGGTTGAGTTAAAAGATATTTAATTCATGACGAGCTTTGACAGTCTGAAAGTTGCTTGATTTCGTTTTATTTTTATTAAAGAGGAATTTATGATTTTCATGGGAGATGGTGGAGCTCAACTTGCATTCCATCACATTTGTTAACAATCTATGGATGGTTTTGAATTAGTGAGCATTACTGGCAATTTAAGCCGCCTCAATATGAAATTGGGATGGTTTATGAGAAGCATTGTTGTAAAAACTACTACAATCATCACTGAGAACACAATTGTCAATACACAAGTACACATGGTTTCCTTTGCTTTCTCACATGGATATGTATGTGAAAAGATATAAATTTGAAAGGTTTGCATAAAGTTACTTAGTAATATTTTATTATTTTTTAGGTCATATAAGGTTAATTCCAAAGTTGAGAGGTATTTGATCTATAATAAAAAGGTTTATTATCATTAAAGTGAGTCATGGTAAATATTTTGAGCTTTCAAACAATGTCAAAGCAAAGGTGAAAAGTGATAGAAAAAGTTTGAAGTCAAGTTGAAAGATCCTCATAATTAAAGTTGTAAAGGTTAAAGGTCAAGTCAAGTGCAACTATGGATTAAAAGATCTTGTTTATGTAATGAACTGAGTCAAATCAAGTTTGAAGAAAAATTAGAGTCAATTAAAAGCTTAGAGTCATAAAGAGGTCATTGATGTGTAAGAAGGGTGCATGATTGGTGTAACCTGACACCTTTATCATTGTTATATGTGACATATGGGTGCATGATTGGTTGTACCTGACACCCCATGTGTATTGTGCTTATTCTTTGGCAAGCGAGTGTTAATCATTAACGCAAGTGAGCGTGAATCATTAAGTTTTAAAAAAAATGGGCAAAGGAGGAAAAATACTTCAAAATGCTAATCATGAAATTGAACTAGTACAATAAGATCTTGATTATGCTTTGCAAGAAATAGACAAGTTACATAAACAAAATCATTCCATAATTGGAAAAATTGCAGAATTCGGATCACAAGATAACGCATCAACACATTAGAAGAAAAGTTGACATCACTAGATCAATTTGTGGATGGTATTTTCAAAATTCAAGATCAAAAGGATAAAGTGATAGAATTATTGTAGAAAGATTTATTGGCAAAGGAAAATGTGTTGTTAGCACTCGAAAGTGAACTAAAACAACTAAAACAACTAAAACAAGAGAAAGTAAAGTGTGATGCAATCCGTGATACAAGTGACTTGATTTAGAAGATTGATAGTTCATGTGATGCTTGTTATTTGGTTGATGATAATAATGTTGATGTACATATGTCTCTTTCTCGTTCTGAGGCTCCAAATGATGATCCTAATGACATTTATAAAGATGAATCTCTTAGTGAAGATTTTGAAATAGGTTGCTTTGAAAAGCACACAAAGGGAATAGGTTCAAAACTTATGAATAAAATGGGTTTTGAAGGCAACGATTTAGGAAAGAATGGTCAAGGTATCCAAAAGCCCATACAAATATGTGAAAGACAAAGAAATGAAAGCCTTGGATATGAAGGTCAAACAAGCAATGCAACTATCCAATTTGTGAAAGAAAAAACATTGAAAGTGATGGATGGTAGGCTTCCAGGACTGGCTAAGTTTGTATCCATCTTTCCGATTGAAGTTATTGGGATGTTTTTTTATTTATACGGCTTCACGAATAATGTGGGTGGAGTAAAAAGGGGTTGAAGCAAGAATTTTGGTTTGATCGAAGCAAATAAGATGCTTAGATTTGTGGGAATTTTCATCGATGGCTAAATTAGATGTGTGGTTGTGGAAAGTGTCAGCTATATGTTCTTTGAAATGGGTTTTGAATGTTCTGCCAGTTTGTCCAATGTAGTTTTTTTCACAAGAGCGGGAAATCTGGTAAACTCCTTGGCCTAGCATAGGATTAAATCTATCCTTAGCGGTTCTAAATAAATGTTCGATGGTTGAGTCTGATTCATTCTTTCAAGTACACCATTTTGTTGAGGATTGTATGGAACCATGGTTCGATGTTGAATCCGTGTGGGCGAAGATAGTTTTCAAATTCATTAGTTGTATATTCTTTTCCATTGTTAGTACAAAGAGTGCCAATATGTGATTGTGCTTCATTTTGAATCCATACATGAAAATTTTAAAAGTTTCAAAATCTTGTGATTTTTCTTTCTACAAGTACACCCAACGCATCCCAGTGTAATCATCAATAAAAGACATGATATATCTATTTCTATTAGTAGATGGAACACGCACGGGGCCACACAAATCATAATGTATCAATCCAAGTTTTCTACATGCCCTGGAAGTGGAACCATGAAAAGGTTGTTTGTTATGTTTTCCAAGGATACAAGCATCACATTGGTTCAAATTCTCAGGAATAGTAGGAAAACTAGAAACACCATTATTTTTCAACAAACAAAGGTTGTCATAATTAATGTGTCCAAATCTAGCATGCCATAAGAGACTAGATGGAAATGTACCTTCATAGTGGTGAGAGAGGTATGTATAATTCTGTGCATGAGCATATGCCCCTTTCAACTTCAACAATCTCCCATCGTCCACTTTGGTCATAATGACCATGTTGTGAGAAGCTTTCCTTATTTCAACCTTTCCACCAAAAATATAAATAGAGTGGTGTTGCTATCGAATGTGCACAAGAGACAACAAGTTACTTCAAGGGTTAGGAATATAGAGCACATCATGCAGAAGAAAATCTGGGAGTCCATGTAATTTAACCCCGATGGTGCTAATTCTTAAAGGTTTGAGACTTGATTTATTTACAAAATAGACTATGTCATCTACATTGTCTTTGAAATATTCAAAGAAGTCTCTCGAGAAGGTCATGTGGCATGTTGCACCTGTTTCAAGAAGCCGTGCATCTCTCCAAGAAGAAAATGAAGTGTTAAACAAATATTTAGTAACTCCAATATTGCAACGGGCAACAATATAATGGGTAGATTCAGGTGCTTTACCTTTCGCTATATATGATGTTTTACTATTGTCTTTCTTTTTATTCTGCTTGTCTTTGAATTTATCACATGAGATTCTACATGTCTTTTCTTCATGTGACCCATTCTTTCTGCAATGGTCATAGTGAAGATTAGATATCTCACCTTGGTTTTCCCTACCCCCGCTGCCTCTAAAATTATTTCTTCCACATCCTCTTTTACTGCCTTCTCCTATAGAAGAATCAAGTGATTAATTCTTCCCTTTATTAGCAAGGCACACAGTCTCTCTAGTGGGTTGAGCTTATTTATTTCCAAAGGCTTTCTCATGTTTTGCAACTTTCTCCACTAGAGTGTCGAATGTGATGGACTTCATTTGACCACTAGCTTACAAGGATTCAAGGTAGTGAGAATATGTAGGGTAGAGAGCCTTAATGAAGGCTATGAAATGAAGGTATATCTTCACTCCAATGGAATCAATGTTATGCATGATGGATTTGGTCTCAAAATCTAAAGCCATGGTATCATCGTTATTCAACTCTGGGTTGAAGAGCTTCACCATCAATTGTATGAGTTATATTTTTGAGTGTGAGCAATACAAATCCTTCAATTTCTTTAAAGCACCATATGAGTCTTTTATGAAAATAATATGGCAGCTCACCTCTTCACTTACTATCATAGCAATCATGGAATATGATTTCTTATATTTGTTATTCCATATGGCAAGATCCGTATCTGTTGTAGGTATGGTAGGCCTACTGTCAACTTCTCCTTCACAAATGTCATCCTGCAAGTCGTTAAAAATCAGAGTGTGTTCAATCTTTCTGGATCATTCTTGGTAATTTTCTTTGTCGATATGAGAGAATGCATCTTCCAACAAAGTTGCTTCTTTGAGATACCAACAGATCTGAAAGAGACCACAAACAACTAAAGGGGAGAGTTTCATATGGTTGATTGAGTCCATGATAGCTCGTCCTGAAATCAATTGTTGTCTTCTGAAAGTGTATTGCAACCTGGAGGAGTCCATGCCAATGGATGCCAATAGATGCCAATGGATTCCAATGGTTTGATTTATCCACTTGGAAAACGATAAAGGGAGGAGTCGATGCCAATGGTCTTGGGACCATTGAGGAATGCTAACGATCTTCTTTGGATCACTCGATGTAGAGAGGAATTGCAACGGTCTTACAAAAATTCCAGACAGGAGAATGTGTGGGTATCTATTGTTGGCTTATATCCACAATGGCATAAATATTAACAAGATAATAGTCGAAAAGTGAGCTATTGTTGGCATACTAGATTAGAATAGGTGAATTGTTTTGTAAATAGTTTGCGAGCAAGCCATTGTTGGTATACTTGAATACCATTTGATCAAATTGTATCTACCCTTTAACACTTAGGCGAACCGTAAGACACATGCTCTCGCCACTACTTGAGCTTTGCAACTCCAAGCATCCCATTAACGTGGGATAAATTCCCTTTAAGAGAAAAGGGATCTCCTAGATATGAGGTCCTAATTAGAATTCACATCGTTTGGAATAAGAGTTCCATCCAGATTCTATCCCAACTGAGATTACTGGTATGAGGGGGTGAATGAATGGTTGATGAGTTGAGGGAATACAAATGTATGTAGATTAAATCCATGCTAGATGCAAAAGAAAGGAATCTACACTATCCTATCCTAGCTAAGAACAACACATCTAACAAATAAATAGATAGGAATGCCAACAATCCCTGCATATAATCCTTTACTCAAATAATTGTTAAAAGGACAAAGATCGTTAGTGCATACATAAACAAATACATATAAATAAAATTCTATTGCATTAACTCGTTTATTCCCACCCATTCATCAACTCAGAACATTAATAAAAGAGAACAACAAACATTGTAAAAGGACATACATTCACGCAAGAAAAGTCTATTCATGAAAAACGTAATCTTACAACATTTTGTACTAGTTGGACATTAGCTAGAAATAGTCGACAACCAAATAAATTTTAGAAAAATTGCATTTGTCTTTGTTAAAATGGCCTTGAGGGCTTCTCACTATTACTTTCAGAAAAATAGTTCTAAAAAAATTACAGAGTCAAAGAGCCCTTTCAAAATAGGCGCTCTTTAGTTTATATACTTCAGCTTGGTAACTATTGCATGTGATTTCTTGAATTACCAAGAAGCAGTTACAAGACTCTTCATTTTCCCTATTTACGTTTTCTTCTAATTTATATAAAGACAAAAGAAATCATGAGATATTGAAATTCAAATTTTATTCTATGTCTTTTACTTTGTCTTTGTCCCTAATGTAGGCAGTCCATTCTTCATGATCTCTTGCAATATAAATTATTCTGCGATACAACATGGACTCTAGGGAAACCTTGTGAGGTGTTGATTTTTGGGAGAGGGTCTTCATGTCCCTTCTCAAATTAGCCATGAAAGCTTGGATCATATTTTGAGCTTTGGATGGATTTATGAGATGATCATCCATCAAGGCACCAATTATTCTAAGTGGGGTCTCGACAACCATTTCCCTAACTTGCATATTCTCTTCTAACTTGCGTAAACCTGTTCAATTGATTTTAGTTGGCCCAAATATCCAATTCAAGGAAGATGAATTTTTATGGTTAGGATGATGGGAACTTTGTGGTGTTTAGTGCATATCCCAAGTGGATTTTTTAACTCCTCTAGCTTTTCCTCTGCTTGTTGACAATTATCAAGGGAAACATAGTTTAGCTCACATTCCCAGTCAGTCATCCATGGTGAGTCCTTTGGGGAATTTGGATTGTTTGTTTCCCATTGCTTCATCTCGTCTAGGCCTGTTGTTATTCCGATGAATTCCATCTTCTTGGTTTGAGGTTTGTCTAGTTGCACCATGATTTGAGCAACCTTTTTATGGAATATTTGCATTCCATCATACATTTTATTAGTCACGTTTTGGAGTTCTTTTCTTACTGCTTCAAGACATGTTCTAAAATCTCGAACGTCGGTTCGATCGCCTTTGTAATACTGCACTTCTTCCTCTAGGGTTCTTATTCTTTCTTTAAACGCCTCTATTTCTTGCATCATGTTCCTTAAGTAACATGAAGGTCGAAGGTTCGACATAAGTAATAAACAAATGTTCATCTTTAATATTTTCTACTATAGTTGTCTTTGTTGTTATTGATAACATGGTTACTCCAACCACTGGTAGTTTTCTGATTTTCTGCTAGATAATATTGCCCAACTCCTTGTCAAATCTAAAGGAGTCCAGGTTGGCTACCTTTTAGGCCTTTGACGTTGTGTAATCCCTCAACCCAAACTCTCCCAAGGGGAAATGTCCTCTAGTTAGGGGAATATAATATGATGATCCTAGGATGTCATTATATCTCTGCATCTCTTCTTCTTCTTCTCTTCTCTTTTGTGCTACTTGTTGAGTTGTAGCTTCTTCTTCTTCTTCTTCTTCCTCTTTGCTTCCACTGTTGTTGTTTATTCTTCTTTCCTCTTTTGTTCTTATTCTCCCACTCTTCTGTTTTTGTTGTTGCTTCATCTTCTTTATTCTTCTGTTCTACCTCATATTTTAGTCTATTTTCTTCCTCTAACTTCATTTTTCTCTCCTCCTCTACAACTCTAGCTTTTCGTTCATCTTGTACTCTACCTCTATGTTGGGAGTTGCTTCCCCTCATGAAAATTACGTCGTCACAAGTCCTCATCCTTAGATGGATTTCTTCATCCAGCAAGACTTCTGACTCATAGCTCCACCTGTACTTACAACTATGGCAGTGTGTATTAATGACCTTCCAAGGGTCATGACGGCAGAACCTCTTCTCACCGAAGTGAAAAGAGTTTAAGGTGCCCACTTATGCCCAGGCTTCCTTAATATCCTTGAAAGAGTAGGAACCAACCCAAAGTGGTAGAGTTGGCCATATCAATTTCTTCTCCCTATTCAAATCCACACCTACCCCATGTATCACAGTTGTGGTAGGCTATCTCCTGCAATACCAATTTGTCAGGGACACATTTAGGAAGCATGTGTGGAACTTTCATGGCTCGATAGCATTTGATACATGTGTCGTATCCACATATGTATGAATCCTCGATTCTGCCAATAATGGCCCGAGCTTTATCTGACATGTAGGGTGTGGGTGAGTAGAACAATACCTAAAATATGCGAATAAGAAACTTTTCACAAGTCTTTTGATATTCGGTATGATATTTATGCTCCCAAAGAACCTTGTAATAGACATGGATGGGAAGTTTTGTTAGCTTCCATGCCCAACCCATCTCTAGGTATGCATGAACCAAGCATCTCATATCAAATAGATATGAGGCCATGTGAAAACTGAGATATTCCCAAGGCCATGTGCTTTGCGGCTAAAATGGCTTGTGCCAATGGTGAAGATAGAATCTCATCCCAACTGAAGGAGGATCCAGAAGTGGTGACATAGTGTATGAGAGGCACCCAATACATTTTAAACTTTTGTGCATCTGACTCTCCATAACGTCTGCATATCATGACTATCACGTACTAGTATGACAGTTTGAGCAAATTTGTAGGGTAGTCTTCTCAAGTCTTCGTCTTGAATTTTTTATTTGATTCCCACCAATTTTTCATGAGGTCATTGGGTTTGTGAGGGAACTCCTTAACTAGTTCATCATCCAATGTCAACTCTCCTTCAACTAATTGATAACTTATAATGATTACTGAAGGATGAATATATGCAACTGGTTTTCCAAGTGCATTGATAATCAATCTATCTGCTATGTTAGTGTGCTTAATGATCCAAGATATGGCTTCTGCACAAGAAAAAGATGTTGCATGAACTACCATTATGTGTAGCCCAGATTTTTTGATAGCCCTATATACTTCAAGTTCGGTATCTTTATCCATAAGATGGGGATAATTCTAGCTATTGAACATTTGGTAGACTTCTCCCCACTTTAAATATATGTCTTTATCGATGAAACACCATGTATCATTATAAATTGGCCCAATAGCGTTGATCTCGGCTTCTTTTTCTTCTCTTCCGGATGGGACCTCAACAACAAGGGTCTTCTCGGATTCTCAAACTTTCTTTTTGGCGGAGACATGATTGAACCTGCAAAAAATACATTATATCCTAGCAAGAAAATTTTATCATTAGTTCACATAGAATCGAGTAATAGACACACAAAATGTTTAGAAATCCCATTTTTTTGCAAAACCATGAGATTAATAGATTCTTGGACTGATATTCATCATGGTTGAAGCACCGGGACAAGAGAATTCATCACTTTCTTGCTAAACGATGGTCGTTATTCGAAGGGTAAGGGACAAGACCCATGTGGTTGTAACTCAGATGAGATGCATGGTTCCTTTTTTTTTACTCGCGAACACACCATAGAGCCAACTAATACAAGCCGTGCGTTACCGACCGTGAGGGTAATAAACTGAGATTTGACCACCTTGAAAATGAACCATATTCATATTGGGAAGATACATCGACAAAGTTGTCACCTCACTGCCCCATGACATACATCAAATGTTACTTCAAAAGTTTTGACCAGGGGTCGAGCAATGTTTTGGATCCGCCAAACAACAAGAATAATCATAGCAAAAGTAATATGTGAAAGCCCACAATGGGGTACATATCCTACATTGGAGCTACAATGGTACCCTATATCTTTAGTGTGTGAGCAAAAAATCTTTGCGTATGGAAGAAGAAGGCGTGATATCATTTCCCCCCCAATCCCCAAATTTAAACCAAATGGATACCAGAGCTAAATGGAAAATGAGGGTTAGGATGGTTACGGGATGGGTAATGTTTTTATTTCTTTATTAACAACCATTTATAAACGATCTATTTTCTTGAACATAATTTAATAGGTAGGGAGATCAAGCAACGTACCTTTTAGCCTTGTGAGAATGGTTGAATAAACAATCATATGTGAATGTTAGCTCGACACTTGGTGTGTTCCCGTCGATTTCGTTGTTTCTTTCAGTCAGGAATGGTGAAAAAAATGACTTTGAAGTGGGGTTGAATGAGGTTAAGAGTGGAGCTTTGGTGGGAAAATCAAAAGAAATTATAGTACGAGCTTGTCATTTCAATACGTGTGGAGGTGAAATTTGTGGGGCCCGTTGATGTATCAACAAGAGAAAGGGATTTCTTGAGCGATGTATCGGCCTCAAACTATGATTTTTGGGTCTATGTATTTGCATCAAAATGCAATTTCATTGTCGATGTGTAGGCCTCAAAATGCAATTTCGTTGCCAATATATCGACCTCAAAATACAATTATGTCACTGATCTATCGGTCTCAAAATGTGATTTCATTGCCGATATGAGAGGGAGATCAATTCTTGTGTATTGACGAGTCTCATGAATCTTGTGGGCTCGACTATACCAATGAGAAATGGGCATTCTCCGTTGATGTATTGGCCGAAGAAGAGCATTTTGTGTCGATGTATCAATCAAAGAAGAGTATTTTGCACTAATGTATCGGCCTAAGATATGGATGGTCGGGGGCCAAATTGTGTATTATGAACATTGAGCTGATTAATAAAAGTAGTAATCGTTGGTTGTGATACACGAGGGATGAAAATGATGGGGGGCTATGATCCCACAAGAGAAAGGGGTCAAATGGGAAATTATTTATGGGTATTAATCCAACCCACATTGCTGAATTTATTATCATTGTGTAAACCTTTTATTTTTTCGTTAAGTGTTCTCAAGAAAATCATTAAACTCATGTAAGAGGGTGGGTGTGAGGAGTCACATCCCTTAGTTTGTTAAGTACCAAAGACCTAAATACAAAATACCACAATAGTACCAAAGATATATAAATACAATCACCACACAAGATATATGGAACATTATAGAAAACCACCACTTTATTAAAAGAAAACCCTTGAGGTAGGGCAACACCATACAATGGATCCAATTATGGAAGGGATCCTCTCCTGTTCACTTGCCTCTTTGAAGGGGCAACCTCCTAGTGAGCTTCAACTCCAAATACAAAACTTCTCTTCATATCCCATTACATTACTTTAACCCCTTTATATAGTGCTACCATCACCTAAGAACATTCTAGAGAA
>JZKD02S1676473.1:57462-71409 GCA_000966675.3 Picea glauca | reverse complement strand
TTCAAGCAATGTAATGAGACATGAAGAGAATTATTGTATTTGGAGAGGTAACTCAATAAGAGGATGCCCCATCGAAGAGGCAAGTGAACAGGAGACGATCCCTTCCATAATAGGATCCATTGTATGGTGTTGCCCTACCTCAAGGGTTTGATAGTGATAAAATAGATTTTGCATATTGTTCTTCTATATCTGTTGTGGTGCTTTTGTATTTAGTCTTTGGTTCTTAACAAATTGTGAGATGCCCCTGAGTCCATCAAATAATTATGCAGCACCTTATCATGTATGTTTAGTGATGTATAGAAGGGAGGGGATGAATCATCTCTATCTTCTATCAAAGGACCTAAGATAACTGTTGGATTTTCATCCTGAAGATTAACTGAGTCAGTGGTATTTGAGTATGATTCAGACAACAACATTTTGGAAAGACATTTTTTAACTTCTTCAATTTTTATCAGTTCCGAAAATGGCACAGGGATTTTGATGTTTTGGATCTCACTTTCATAACTGAAGGAAGGTGGAGATTTTAGGATCTCCTTGACTTCTAGGATAGGATCCTCAGCCAAAACTGGGGGGCTTTGAGAAAATTTCTCTTTGCTGCCAACTGTCACAGCCTTGGCAAATTTTTTTGTTTTTGTGGGCTGATCAGAAGAATTAGTTTTTTCCCCTTTCTTTTTAGATCTTAGATCATATCTACTATGATTCTCTTTTGCCTTCTCTCCCTTACTTAATTCATTTATTTTATTATCCATTAAGGACTTCCCATATGTAGATTGGGTTAAGTGAGGGGATGGAGGGGTGTCACCCAAGCAATGGATCTCAGGGTCATCTTCTTCATCTTCTCCTTCCTCGTCAGCCAAAAGGTTGTTTTGTAAGGGAGTTTGGATCTTTTGGTCATCCCTTTCTCTGTTTCTGGGATCTCTTGTAAGAGTCCGAGGAGAATTATTAGGTCTCTTGAAACCACCTCTGTTATCAACATTTTTTGTATTTCTATAGGTCTATTTTCCCTCAAACTTTAACTTTTCCATCTCAACAGCAAGAGATTTTACTATTTTGGTAAGTTCATCAACTTGGGGGTGGACAATAGAGGAATCAGAGGTTGAGGCTTTAGTTCTAATCTTTCTCTTGTTCTTATCATATTTCCCTCTAAGTTGATTAGATGCCACTATGTTAGATTCTACCTCCAGGACTACATCTTGCATATGAGCTAAGGAGGAAGATCTCCTTTCTCTCAGTAAAAGGCAAAAATCAGGGTCAAAAGCACTGGCATGGGTGATTTTGGTAGAGGTCTTTGTAGGCTTTATCTCAGGAGGGATATTATTTTACATTTTGTTGAATCTTTGAGAGAAATTAGAGACAAACTCTCCTTCTTTCCTCTTTAGGTATCCAAATTCTGTGATATAATGCAAAAATTCCTTTTTGTCCCCCCACTGCCTCAGAAAAGCATCATCTAAAGCCTCAATCCCAACGATAGATCCAGGGGGAAAATCCCTAAACCACTTCCTAGCCTCAACATCAATGTTATGAACAAAAATCCTCATCCATACATCTTCATTCCCAATGGCATGGTTGTCTGTATAACTATAAAAGGCTTGAAGATGTTCTTCTGCAGTTTTGTCTCCCTCACCTGTGAACTTGGGCAACTGCTTAAGGTAGCCATCCCCTGACAGAGCATTCAGAGGCTGAGGTAAGACAAGAGCGACATACCTAGCAGCTACTATAGCTTCCAGTCTAGTTCTGGGGGGATTAGCTCTTGCCATTTGTATGTGAAGTGGAGGAGAACCCAGAGGGGATGGAGTTGGGCTATGTGAAACTGGGACAATGTTCCTGGGATATGAAGACAAGGGGCTTGAGGGAACATAAGTCTCCCCTTCTGCAACTGCAACAACTCTAATATGAGGAGGAGTAGGAAAGTCTTCTAAGGTCAAATCTCTCTCCTTCCACTTCACAACTTCGGGGGAGAAAGGGGTGTCAAAGATCTCTCCTTCCAAACCAATAATAGGAGGGGAGAAATCGGCAGGAAAGCTCCCAAAACTTAAATTTCTTGAAACTCTCGCAGTTTGTATAATAGGAGAATCATAAATAGCTACTGGAGTTTGTAAAGAGGGATTATGCAAATTATCAAAAAAACTTGGTGCAACAATGGAGGTACCTTTTTGAGCGGTCTTTCCCTTTCTGATAATTTCCTCTGGTTCAACTTCAGACGTTGATAGAGGCAACAATGAAGTGAACCTCGTGCGTCTGCCTTTAGGAGCTAGAACTAAAACAGTGGAGTCGAAACAGTGGAGTCGCCAGGTGCAAGTTGCAATATTTAATGGTACTGATATATGATGCACCTTCAGAATCAAAGGTTCTTTGTCATTCTATCCCAGGGAAAAGTCTTCAATTCATTCCCTGGCAATGATGCCAGAAATGTTAGCACTAGAATTCACCTTCAGATTGCATTGAAGGTAAGCCCAGTACCCATCAGTTTATATGTCACAAGTAATTGAGTTTTGAGTGGTCAAATGGAGAAAACTCAATAATAATAACATTCTAACTCAAAAATATGGACTAGCATGCAGGAGGGAAGAGACAACTGGAAGGAAGAGTAGCAAGCGAGCATGCATGGAAGACCTAACGATGTTAGGTTTAGGGTTTTTGCAACACATTGTAACGACTGGAGAGCCAGAAACATATAAATATAGATACCTCGGTCTCATATAGGAAGACAGATGCAAGGAAGTGGATGCGTTGTAATATTTTGTTGTGTGACCTAATTTTGTAAGTTGTTGAGCTAGAGAGGACTGAGGAGGGTAGATATTGAGGGTTAGATCTTAGGCTGAGGAGCCTGGTGCGATCTAGTCCACCTCATAATAGATCTCAACCCATCTAAGATGAGTTTTAAAGTGCACGATGCTGTAGTTTCAGAACTACTATAATAAAAGAGCTAAGAGCCAGATCTTTGTGGACGTAGCCCGGGGGGGTTGAACCACGCTAAAACTTATGTTATGTGACTGAATGCATGTGTTTCTTTATTGTCTTTAGTAGTTGTTGATATGCTAAATGAATGAGTTGTTATATTCCCTGCGTAATCATAAATGACAACATATTGCATTAGTAAGTTAAAATAGAACCCTCAGTGTACAGTTCTCAGATCTCCCACTCAATCCTAGGATGAAAACACATGAGTATTGCAGCCACCCATTAAGACTATCTCGGGTGAGACAACGTGGTGCACCCTGTGCATTGCGTTGCCTTCTGGTTTACCAGGAGGGCCGATATTTTTAGAGGCTTTGTTGGAACCCTGAACAGACATGAACCCTGGGTCACTCAAGCTAAAGATACAAACTCATACATGCTATATCAATAACCAACAAATGGTTCTGTTGTCGTTGGTAGGAACAATAGATGATTGAGTAGATGAGATATGTTGAATATCTATTAAAAGATACGTAAGACTTGCGAGAGGCGGATCAAGAGAATATTAAAGCAGAGAAGAAAACAATGAGCCACTTGAAGGGGATGTTGAGACCGTGGAATCCCACAAAAGCATAGATCGAAAGCTGGCTAAGGACAAAAGAGTTGGATTTTGCACAAAAAGATAACAAAACCCCTAGAGTAATACCCCACAAATATCTTGAGAAATATGTGTTTACTAATTTACATGAAGTCTTTTTCTATTATTTTCCACACTTATTGCAGGATTGGATACTGAGGTTGAAGGATAACCACACAATGAACTGGATCTGACAGTTAGAGTGGATCCCAGTATAGATTGAGCAGTTACAACAGGTGAACAACAAATTCACCCGCACAGTAGATTTTTGGCTCGACAGTATTGTGGGAGGCTTTATAACAGAGTTTGCAGTAGATACAATGAAGTCGTACAACGCAACGGAGCAAGAGTTTCCACGTGGGCCTCGAGGAAGGTATATTAGATTGTTGTATACTTCTATTAATATATTTCTATATGAAAAAGGTGTAATGACAATGGAGTTGGATAGCTAAACTTCCCTGCGTGCATGGGGGAAGGGGGGAAGCACTCACATAAAGAGGAGAAATGGAAGGAGGAAAGGTTAAGGGAAAGAAGGAGGAAACCTTGGACCAAATCATGATGGATGACGACCAAATCAAGTGGATCATGGCGACAACTAGAAAGACGCGTAGCGGAGTACCCTACCAATACAAGGTGAATACCAAGAAGAGAGTTGTAGCCGCGAGGGAAGGCTTGGCGAGTGACGAGGAAGAGGTAGAGGATCTTCGGGTTGTGGAGCGGATTGAGAAAATCCTGCGTGCAACATATGAGAGAGAGACGAGAGGTCCAAGAATGGGAAGAGAAGGCAACAATCCTATCCATATTAATGTCAGTGTGAAGGCCATAAACCCATGTGCGATTAATACACCAAAGAGAACACCACCGTTTAGACAACCAGATTTCGGGAGAAGAAAGACAATAGGAAGTACATCTACACAAGGAACAACAACTAGAGGATCCAGTTCAAGAATCACTAGTCAAGTATCTATACCGCGCAGAGGTAGTAGTTCAATGTTCAAAATGGTAGGACACGATCCCACCATCGGGTTACCATAATTTAAAAGAGAAGCGTCGAAGGACCCAAAAAAACATTTGTTCATCTATGAGAAGATTTGGGAAGCAAAACAGATCACAGACGAAGATACTAAACTGGCACAACTAGCAATTACACTAAGGGATCACACACTGGATTGGTATATGATTTTAGATACAAACAATCCACCAGGGACAACCAGAACAATTGCAAACATCAAGAAATTGTTGATAAACGAGTTCCAGAAGCCAAGTTCAGAAGATCAGTACATGAACGAGATGATCAAAATTAGACAAAAATCGAGAGAATCCATATGGGAGATTGAATAGAGATTCAAGTGACTGAAGGGAAAGTTGAAATATCTCATGACCAATATGCAACATAGGCACATGTTCATCAATTCACGCTACCACACTTAAAATACCCATTGCAACAACAAAAGTTTAGACGTAGGCAACCCTGCAACTGGAAGAAAACCAGTATCAATAGACGGATCCAGCCATTGAAGAATTGAAGGAGGATTTGAAGAACTTAACGTTCCAGCTAAACCAGAATAAAAGTAAGGACAAATGAGAAGTCGTTTGGTGTACTACATGCGGGGCGAAAGGACACCACAAGAACGAATATCCAACATTCGCGCAGTATATGGCTGCAGGAATGCCAAATCCGTTACCAATAGGAGGACTATGGTGTGAAATTTGTAAGAAACCGAGCCACGACCCATATCACTGCCCAATGGTGCAGAAATACCATACAGTCCCAAAGAGTTCATATTGCAACTTTTGCAAGTCAGTGGGACACGATGACAAAGATTGTAGAACTATGGATTTGATGCGAGAGAGGACATTAGATGCATATAGAGTGGAGGCATAGATGATGACTGGGCAAGCCGCACCACAATTTAACCAAGTTCCAACCCCATACAACATTGTGCAACAACAATATAATACTACACAACAACCATATAATACCGCGCAACCACAATACAACACATCACAACCTCAATACAATACCGCGTAGTACAATTAGGTGCCTTAGTATAACGCGCCGAGAGGATATTGAGTGGGGTACAAAGGGGGAGGATGAGCAAGAGGGGGTTTTGGATGAGGTAGAGGACCAGTGGTATGTCACAATTTTCAACAAACGAGACATTATGCAAGGAAATGTCCACTTCCACCAGCAACGTGTATGTATTGGCGCACATCGGACCATGATACAAAAGAATGTCCGACACTATTAGTAAAGATCCAGGAAAAGAGGAACCAGAACAATCAAAATGTTCAGTGGATTTCAGCCGAAGCGAGGGATGAAGGACAAAATATCAACATAGTTACTCGCGGGGGAGCCAAAACAGGAAACAACGCAGTCCGACAAGAACTAGTACAACACTAGTGGGTGAAGAAGAACACCGAACCAAGGAAGCAGTTCAACGCATAGAATGAGAAGGAGATATTTAAGCAAGCCAAACAAGAATTTCAGAAGGACAACATTGCGTCCACTTCAACTGCGCAACAAAGAAAGGAAGAACCAAAGTACGAGATGCCTCCATTATTGGATCATACCAATGAAATGCAATCCATGGTACAAGTAAGTACAATCAAAGGCTTTTTTCAATCATGTGTAGAAGTATTGAATGATCCATCATCTGTGAAAATATTGCAAGACATATTAGAAAGATGTAGTATAGAGACAAAAGGAAAACTAGAACAAAAAACAATCAATCATCTACATACAAGGAGAAGAACAAGAAGGGAGTTCAGACTGAATGCTAACATCGAAGATTTCAACATGGGAGATATCATACTAGATCTAGGATCTGAAGTTAATGTATTACTAAAGAAGACATGGCAATGTATGGGAGAGCCCACATTAGGATATTCACCTGTGCAACTGAAACTAGCAAACCAACACAGAGTCCTACCAATTGGTAGACTGAAAGGAGTGATAGTAGACCTGGATGGAGTGCACACTAAAGCAGACTTTGAAGTGATTGAAATAGTGGATGACACAAAACCATATCCAACATTGCTTGGTTTGGATTGGGCGTTTTACAACCAGACCATAATCAATTTGAAAACACGAAAAATGACATTCGAGTCAGGTGAATACAGGGTCATCGCGCCATTAGACCCATCAGAAGGGGAAAGGTTTGTAGAACCCACTTGCTTAGACTTAGAGGAAATCAACCAATTATACAGAACAACTGCGCGCGATGAGGATTACGTGAACCCAACTGTAGATGGGATACTTAGTTGGCGGAGCATTACTTAACGTGCGACGAACTCAGACACCAATTTAGAGAATTGGAAACAAAGGCTCCATGAAGTTTCCATGAGAATATGTGCATGAATATACCGCACAGTAAGATGGGTAGGCACATAGATAAGAGAACCACCCAATTTCCACGGAGTAAACGATCTAGAAGTATTCTTGGCACTGTACGAAGATGAATTTTTGGAGAATCAAAGACTCTTAGCACTTGATATAGCACTCAGGTCCACACCTGCAAGATGGTGGGGCACACACAAAGAGAATCACAGATTGGTACCAAATGTAAGCGGTTATTGCGCATAAGGTTCGGTGCATAACAGAGAAACAACAAGCAACAAAAGTATGATGGACATGGGGCACCAACATAACACTTGTAGAAGTGCAGGACGTTGTGGAAAATGACACCCCCAGAGGAATGGCCTCATCATTTCATACACACTCTAGAGGGCAGACCAACGAGATGGTATACAGACTAGGAACTGCGCAAAGGAATTGCGACCTTGACGGTATTGCAACAGGATTTTACAGTCACTTTTTCATTTGAGCATGAAAACCCCAACATAGATGCAACTCTTAAACAAATAAGAGGGGTGATATTCATCAAGGAACCATAAGTTGAACTCATAACAGAAGAACAACAACAAAACAAACAAACAGTCAAAGAACTGTTGTCATGTTACCATGTGCAGGAGGAAGCACCAGATGAAGATGATCCACACGATATTCAAATGGAGGAAGCGAAAGGCGAAAGAGAAGTGGAGGGTCCACCTATAGAATCAGAAGTCTTTACTGCACCGATCAAGGTGAAGAAAGTCAACATTGGGACAGTTGAGAATCCCAAAATGGCCAACATTAGAGATTACTGGGATGAGCAAAGAGTAGAGAGCATAATAGAGTTACTGCGTGAATACAACGACTTGTTTCCCACAACATTTACAAAGATGAAAGGTATAGTAGGAGAGCTAGGAGAAATGAAGATACCACTCAGAGCTGAAGCGAGACCGATCAGGCAATGGCCATACAGATTGAACCCGATATATAAGAAGAAAGTCAAGGCTGAGATCGTCAGGATGCTCAAAGTTGGAATCATAGAACCAATGGAAGATTCAAAATGGATAAACCCAATGATAGTTCAGGAGAAAAAAAAAGGAGGGATAAGGATATGCGTTGACTTGAGGAAGTTGAACGATGCATGCCTACATGACCCGTTCCCTACACCTTTCATGTATGAAGTGTTGGAGAATGTAGGAGGACACAAAGTTTACTCATTCACTGATGGATTCTCAGGCTACCACCAGATCAAGATAGCATAGGAAGATAGATACAAGACCACATTTGCTATAGAATGGGGATCCTACCAGTACCCAGTCATTTCGTTTGGACTGAAGAATGCACCAGTAATATTTTCCAGAGTAGTCGTCGCCGCGTTTAAGGAATTCATCCACCAGTTTCTAGAGGTATACTTGGATGATTGGACAATCTATAGTTTGTTGAAAGACCATGTAGAGGTGTTAAGACTGATGGTAGAAAGATGTAGGCAGTTCCAGATATCATTAAACATAAAAAAATGTATATTCGGAGCACCGTTTGAGATACTATTGGGCCATATAGTATGCAAACAAGGTTTACTCGTAGATCCTGCAAAGATTGCAGTAATTGTTAACTTGCCATCACCAAAAACAGTCTGTCAACTAAGAGAGACATTAGGAGACACATGATACTAGAAAAAGTTATCAAAGGGTGTGCACAGATTACCGCACCAATGGGAAACTATTAAGAAAATATACAAAGTTTCAGTGGAATGACAATTGTCAACACAGTCTGGATACCCTGAAAGAAAAGATGGTCACCGCGCCAAAAATAGTATTTCCAGACTGGGAAAAGACATTCTACGTACATGTAGATGCATAAGCCATAACACTTGGAGCTATCGTAGTGCAGCTAGGAGCGGGAGATTTGGATCACCCTATAACATTTGCGAGCAGAAAGCTATCAGAATCAGAACAGAACTATAACACCATAGAGAGGGAAGGCCTAACTATGGTTTACGTGCTGCAAAAGTTCAGACACTACTTATTGGGAAAACACTTTAAGATGTTCATAGATCACTCAACCCTTAAATACCTAGTCAGCAAGCCAGTGTTGGGGGGGAGAATCTGTCGATGGTTACTACTGTTTCAAGAATTTGATTTTGAAGTAATAGTCAAGCCAGGAAAATTGAATGCAGGACCTAACCACCTATCAAGGGTCACAAACAAAGAAGAACATACGAATTTAGAGGACAACTTTTCCAACGCATAGTTATTTTCAGTCGATATCGCTGATGAATACTTTACAGATATCATTCAATACTTGAGCACAGGTAATGCGTCGCAATAATATAACACCACACAGAAGAAAAACTTGGTAGTTTGGGCTGCAGACTATCAATTGATTACATGACACTTATACAAAATGGGTGCAGATAACATCTTGTGAAGATATGTGTTAGAAAACGAAAGCCTGAGAGTTTTATCAGAATCCCATGAGGGAAAAGTAGGAGGACATTACGCAGGCAAAGCTACCGCACAGGACTATGGTGGCTGACCATTCACAACGACTCGAAGGAGTACTGCTAGAGATGTGATGTCTGTCAAAGGGTTGGTAAACCCAATAGAAGGGACGAGATGCCATTATGACCATAGGTACCATTGCAGGCATTCGATAAATGGGCAATAGACTTTGTGGGACCAATCAACCCACCAGCAAAAAGATCAGGAGCAAGGTACATTATCACCGCGACAAAATACCTGACAAGATGGGCAGAAGCAGCACTAGTGAAGGATTGTAGATCAAAAACAACAACACACTTTCTATTTGAACAAGTAATCACTAGATTTGGGTGCCCAAGAGTTTTGATGAGCAACAAGGCATGCACTTCATTAACAATACTATCAACGCTATGACTGAAGAGTTTGAAGTCCATCATCAGAAGAACACACCATATCACCCACAGGCAAATGGAACAGTAGAAGCATTTAACAAAATACTTGAGAATGCACTGACAAAGATCTATAATGTAAACACAGATGATTGGGACCTAAAAATACCAACATTATTGTGGGCCTACATGACCATGTGCAAGAAGTTAACATGGCACACACCATTTAAACTGGTACATGGCCAAGAAGCAGTGGTGCCATTAGAATTTTTGGTACCCAGTTTGCGCATAACAACAATTACACACATGACAGAATAAGATGCAATACAGGAGAGACTAAATCAATTGATGACCATGGAGGAAGATCAGATCCTAGCAGGGTTCCACCAACAATTTTAGAAAGTAAGGGACAAAGCTTGACATCACAGACACATCAAGAATAAAACTTTCAATGAAGGAGATTTAGTGTTGTTGTATGACAACAAATCCATTAAGCACCCAAGAAAATTCAGAATGCACTGATTAGGACCGTACAAAGTAAAAACTGTCACAGATGGGGGAGCTGTACAATTGAAAGACTTAACAGGTGAAAAACTCAGAGGGATGATCAACGGGAGCCGACTAAAGTTGTACAAGGACAATCGACCACCCACAACTTGAAAGTCACCGCGTAGTAAAAAAAAATGAAAAATAAAACATAGGATGTTAAACGATACCAACAGAGGTACATTGCGTCAAAAGGAAAAGGGGCACGCACACTTAGGAATACAAAACCGGGGAAGACAAGGCCAATGGCCAGGTCAAAATAGAAACAAACGGGAAAAGTAAAGATGACAAAAGCAGTACTAAACGAAAAAGGCATGCAAAATTAAATGTCGGAAAGGACCGACGGGACCCTGCATTAATCGCGCCAACTGGAGATGGCGAAGGAGAGTAATGGCAAGTACAAAGGAACCAAAGGTTCATTGAATCCATAATAAAGGTAACGTCTCTGACAAGCTTCATACAATGCCCATACAAAGCACAGACACGGGAGCAAACAACTTACTGTGAGACTGGAAAAGACAGAGAGCGATAGAGCCTACATAGCATAGAGTGAAGTTCACCAAGGTTATAGAGACCAATGAACTCAACGAATGATCGACATTCACCACCATGGCACCACCCAAGCAAGAAAAACCAAACTAGACTGCTAGACACTCCAAAGTTAGAACCTGGGCACAGGTACAATTGTAGGAAAGCAAACAACAACCGCCAGAGGTCGTCAATGTCGATGAAATCCCATCACCAGATACAACACCAGTGAACCCCACACCCATAGTAGAAGAAACCCAATAGCCAACACCTGAGGGCATGAATGTGGATATGCCGATAGAGGACCAAGAGCAGCAGAACTAGGGCACATGAAGCCTAGCACAACCAAAGAACCTTGAAGGATCTCCGAGAGTCAATGGGACGGCTACAAATCAGGAAGTAGGAGTCAAGCCAGACGAATCTCAAACAACAGTGTCAGACCACACACAGGAAGGAGCAATGGAAGATGTCACAGGTTGGCCAAAATATTATGCTGAAGAACAACTGATGCAGGCTGGAACCTTGAGTCAGCCACCACCAAAAAAGGACAAGCAACATGTACCTAGGTCACCATGCAAGCAACCCGTCACAACCATTGTTTTTCTGCGTATACCAGAAGGGGTATGGGTGAAATCAGAATTTCTAGGTTATGTCAAGAAGCTAAAATACTCGGACCACGACGTAACAGACATGGACAATTTCTCGGAGCTCGCAAAGAAAGTCTACCTACAGACTATGGGTCTGGATGAATTTGGGGAACCGGTTAATCAACCACTCCAGTGGGAAGCAAGATTGGCAAAAATGGGGATTTTAGGTCTGCTAGAGCTACCACACTTTGGCAGAGGACAATATGCAAGCAATTGCGTCAAACAATTGATGGCAGTCACACATGGCGGGGATATATGGTTGGACAATCTCGTCTCGATAAACGTAGATCTCATTGCACACATTACAGGGCTGCCATCCCAGGGCATGGACCCTGCACAATTTCTCGATGACGAAAAAAAGTAGAAAGCACTCGCGAAAGAGATGAAAAAGAAATACGACGCTGACAAGGGGATGCAAGGAATCATCATCAAAAGGATAAATGATGTCGCAACACAAATGGCTGAAAAAATCATGGCCTGCAAGCTGCAAGGAGGAAGTCTCGGCTGGGGTCGTCGCAGTTGCAACACAATGTGTCGAGGCAACCATAGTTAGCTGGGCACCCTATCTTTTGAATTTCTTTCTGGATGATTGCAAGGATACGCAGGATCTAGGAACAAAATTTTATTACTCATGGCTGCTCATGCTAATAGACATTATGGGATGGAAGGAACCAAAATATGTATTTTTCGCCACCAGACCCAAACCTAATCATGGAGCGAGATATTTATCACTTGGCGCCGCGTCAGATGCTAGGATTAGAAAGATGAACACATCCATATTCGAAGGATATCTACACGATCTATAGGAGGCCATTGCCAAACTCTGGAGAATAACACCACAGGATGTCACGTACTATCGGTACATCGCCAACTTCAAGGCCACTTGACATGCAATGTGGATAGAGGTGCGAAAGGACCCTGACAAGCAGTGGGTACAATTGCACTACTGCATCATAGAGGGCGACTTAAAAATGGTTATTAGGGATTGGGAAGATGACTGGAAGATTCTAGTCCTCACCCAAGACATACCTGTAAGGACAATGAAAGAGGAGGCAAGGCAGGGAGAAACACAGCCTCAGGAAGTCCCAGTGCCGAGGAAACCAAGGACGGGCCAGACCAAAACAAAGTAGACAAAATAAGGGACAACTAAGACGAGGACCCGGAAGGGGAAGAAGAATAATATGCAGCCAGCCCAAGTACAACAGAAATAGGTTGAGGCAACGCAAGGGACTACACCAAGTTCCAATCCACAAGAACTAGGCCTGACGAAGAGGCCAACTACTCAGATGGGGGGTGCACACAAGAAGATGAAGGCGCATAGAACACCTCCAAAATACACGATCATGGAGGATGATGCTGAAATGATAGCCCAAATGGTTCAAGATCGTACATTCGAGGATTTTGAGAATAATGTGCACCACAGGGAAAAAATTCAAGAGGAGATCGCAGACATGCGACAGTTCCTCAAGTAGATCGGGGAAGCGTAGGCATCAGGTAGCAACATAGGAATAGGGTCGTTAATATCACAGACATGAGAAGAAACTAAAGCAAGTGAGCGAGATACAGTCCACAAAATACCGCAACCGAGTGCAACATTCCACATTACACCCAACATTTTGCGTATGAACGATATCGTGGGGCAGACACGCCTAAAGGAATTAGCTCAACTCCAATTGGTATTGCCGCATATACCATCCAAAGCTCTACACAAATTACATGTTAGTGTTACCCAAGAAGTACAGTCTCGTGCACGCACATAGACAACTGAATTACAACAGGAAAAGGTGTTGGAATTGATATATGAGCAGGCCAAGTTCAAGACCCAAGAGGAGAGGGAGCGCGTGAACGGATTGGAACAAAAAGTGGCCAGAACTTATAAGAATATTCCAAAGACTGCGCAAAGGGCCAAACTCACAGTAGTAGAGAAGATTGATCATATTGCGTAGGTAATCGATTAATATCAGAAAGAGATTGAGAATCTTCGTGAGCATCTCACACCTACCACTCCACCAGAGGTAAGGGAGCAAAGGAAGCAAGAGGTAACCCAACAGCTACAGGAGATAGAGTGACAGGTCATCGCAATAGCCGACTTGTTTCATGATGCAACACAGCTTTGGATGAAGCTAGAAGAGGATCAACAAGTCCAACAGTGGGACAAGGAAGAAGAAAGGATAAGCATAGCTATCCAGGAACTCAAGCAGAGGCAGAAGATAATGTCCATCATGGAGCGTGTCAAAGGGGTGTAGGATATGAAGAAACTATAGGCATAACTCACCACTGTGCAAACACAAAAAAAGGAGCGTCAGGCTCAAATGGAACCACTTCAAGAGCGAGTAGAGGAAGTTGTTGCACAGGCAAAGGAAGCCAAGACATATATGGCACAGACCCAGGCAAAGTGCGCAGGGTTGATCAATGACAAGATTGTAGTCCAGACAATAAACACACTCAAGGAGAAGACCGTGCAGGCTCAAACATAAGCAACGAAGCT